>JALMQS010000153.1:3202651-3245934 GCA_024734495.1 Forficula auricularia | reverse complement strand
TGTTTTAGTCAAAAGACACCTATAGCCTATTATAAACCGTAGGCATACATAGTATGCGGGTAAATAGGAAGAAATTCATAACAATAATATTTTATATTAAATATAAGCTTAGAAAACAGGAGGATGCTATTGAAGACATATGTATAGAAGCATAGCCATGTAGGGGCGGTGTGAAACCTGGACAATTAGAGAAGCGGAGAGAAAGAGATTAGAGGCTTTCGAAATGTGGTGCTACAGAAGAATAAGGAATATCAAATGGATGGGGGGGGGGGGGGCTATCAAAAATTGAAAAAAATTCAAAATTTACCTCTTAAGGTACATGAAAAATTTCGACTGGAAAATGTTCCCATTGTATTATATAAATAAATTCCGGCTCATAAGAAACGAAATTCGGGGGCTTTGTTGCTTTAAGAAGCGATTTAATTTTCAAAAATCAGTCGAAATTTACCTCATAAGGTACATGAAATTTTGTTTCATGGCTATTTACTTTACAATGCACAGTTACAAAAAACAAGGCGTAAGAATCCATATGTGGGTGCAAAAGAAGCTTAAGAAACCATTTTTTTAAAAACGTATATAAATTTTAACATATAGGTACCACCTAAAGTAGGTAAGTACCTACATGAAAATGAAAAGCTTCTATTGGAAATGAATCCCATTCATTTCATGAATCAAATTGATGTTCATAAGAAATCTCAATATGGCCCAAAGAAATGGATTTTTTAACCGACTTCAAAAAAGGAGTAGGTTCTCTATTCGAACTGAATTTTTTTTTTGTGTCTATGTTACCTTATATCTCCGCCAATCGTGAACCGATTTTGATGATTTTTTTGCTTTAGGTTCAGTCTAGCTTCCGATTGGTCCCGTTTTTTTTCATTGGTATTGGACCTTTTTTGATATGTTTGTTCAGGCATAACTTCTTTGTTTATGAACCGATTTTAATGATTCTTTTTTAAAAGATAAGAGTAAATCAATATTATATTTAATTATAAATTGTGGTGTTTTTTGAGGCTCTTGAAAACCTTGAAAACAGATGTAATGTCTTCGTTAGGAAAAAGGAAATAAAATTTCTTTATATTCTAACAAATTTATTTTCATGAAAACTTATGAGACGCTTTCGGCGGATATTCTCACACCATCATCAGTCCAAGCTTTTCATAATATAGTACATATAGTCTATCTAAATTATATTTAATATTGATTTACTATGAGTTAAGGATACTAGTAAATCAATATTAAATATAATATTTATTTACTCTTATCTTTATTAAAGATGTTTCACCTTGCACCAACACCACAATCTCTACTAATGATTCTTTTTTTATTGGAAAGAAGGTACCTTAGGGGTGGTACCATATTAATTTGGTCAAGTTCTGATGATATGATCAATGACGAAATAACGAAAATCTCCAATTGTTATCACCAAATAATCGAAATTTTAATAAATAAAATCTTTTATAGAAAAAATCTTAAAACATTCATTTAAAACCCGCAAACGTTGAATTTCATTATCATTTTCTGATTCATTCGCCCGACGCTTTCTCTTATGAGATGCGTGCAAGGTATCATATTAAGTCATTATTAATAACATCACTAAAAAGAGAAAAATAAAAATAATTTTTATAAAAAAAATAAAACCGACTTCAAAAAAATTAAATGCAACAAATAAAATAATAATAACTTAAAAATAAAATAAAATACACTAAAAGGTATAAAATAATTATCTAATTTAGTTACAAATAAACAATGAAATATTAACATGAAATCACTTTTTGAAGTCGGTGCCAAACATATACATTTTATGAATCGCACTTGACGGATCTTACTTAGTACGTTTGGCAGGTACGCTCGCTTATAAGTATAGTTTGTTTGGCACCGACTTCAAAAAGTAATTTCATGTTAATATTTCGTCGTTTAGTTGTAACTAAATTAGATAATTATTTTATACTTTTTAGTGTATTTTATTTTATTTTTAGTGATTATTATTAAATGAACAACTACATTCATGAAAACAAAATAAGTGTCATTTAATTATCAAATAAGCACTTTTAAACAATAATATATACTTACAAGTTGAATAAAAGATTTCACTGTCGATGGTAACAGAATTGTTTTTTATTTTAGGTTAAAATTAAAATCGAGAGTCTTCTGTTTTTAAATAAATAATTTTTAATTATTTCTAGAGACTATAGTTTCGAAGGTATAGTCTTCATCATCAGTCTATCACTAAATATTTCAAATTAGTTACAAATTAAGATTTATACATAGAAAAATTTGAAAAATATATAATGAAGAAAAAGCATATTATATATTTTCAAATTTTCTATGTATAAATCGTTAATTTGTATACTAATTTGAAATATTTGTGATAGATTTGATGTGACTGTTATGCCTTCGAAACTATAGTCTCAGAAATAATTAAAAATTATTTTATTTAAAAACAGAAGACTCACTTTTAAAACCTAAAATATATACTTACATGTTTTTAACATGTATATATTTATTAAAAAGTAGGGGTTTTTAGTGAAAAAAACGAACACGATTTTTTTTAAAACAAACGTTTTATTTTAAAAAATCAACATATATTTTGAACAACATTTTACAAATGAATAGTTATTGAAATTTTAACTTTACTAATCCAAGTACTTCCAACTCAACCAGGGTGAAACATTTCAGAATGTACCAACCTGTCTCTCCATCGTCTCCCCACTTCACAACGAGGATAATCTATTTTGTATTATTCATAATAATAATAATATTCATCTAGATTAATTTGTAACAACGCTTAGAGAAATTTCTCTAAAAAAATTACGCTCTTCCTTAGAATCGAACCGACGAACTCTTGAACTATAGTCATTGGCTTTACCGATTACTCCATTGCGACATTATTATTTCTATCTTGATTTCTCTTACTAAAACTAGATATTTTTGATTTGGACTTTGTGTCGAGATAATATTGTATTCATTTGAACTCGAATGAAAATGAAAAAACACCAATAGATTTTAAATTAAGAAATATTAAATATATATTAATTAACGAGGCAAATTTGAAATATAATTGTCGGCGCGGCTCCAATCGATTTTCATTAACCAGGCAAATTCGAAATTCTAATTTCTAATTTGGACTCGAATTTTGAAATGAAAGACTCCAATTCATTTTGAATTAAGAAACATTAAATATATTGATCATTATTCCTCCCCCCCCCTCGCCTCTCAAAAGTTAAAGAGACGAAACTTTTAAGAGACGATGTATTTTCGGTAGTTTACCGGTATACATTTGGAGTGTGGTTTTTTAAGAGGAATAAAATTTTTGGACCGAGACGCTGCCCGCCAGAGCACCAGCCCGGAGGGGGGGGAAAGCTCGTTCATAATAATGATATACCAATCAGCACGACAACAAAAATAAAGAAAAAGCATTAAATGCAAAAATCTAAGATCACAAAAAGTATCATTGAAATATAAATACATAGTTGAAAATTTTCTTGACAGTCTAGAGAATAGTTTTTATGGATATCATAGTCTGTGTTATAAAAACTTTACAGAGGTGCGTAGAGGTGAAGCCACTACAGAAACGGGCGTTTCAGTAATTCATTCTGAACTTGATCGACCAACTGCCCAACATAAAAATAGCCTCCGATCCTCCAAAAATTTTGTTCCAATGCAAAAAAATAGATCGATATTACAAAAAGTGGGGATTTTCTGCAAAAAAACAATAGTTAAAGTAAATTACAAAAAATCTCTCTCAGTGAGTGTTCAACTCAAATGTTTGATGAATCAAATCAATAAGATCATAATATAAAACACTTGAAAATTATGATATTTTATCGCCAATGGGTGATACAAAATTCATTGCGCAGTGAAGTCAATTATCGGGAGTCGGGTTAGCCGAAGCCGGCTAACGCGCTGGTCTCGCTTGGCATCGATCGATTATGATGATGTTGGAGCGGAAGGCTGGGGTTCGATCCTGGCTAGCAAATAAAAATTTCTACCGGCTAAAAACTCGGCTCCCTCACTAACCCTACTAACACTTTATTTATGTGCTGTATAAATGGGCTTTGTTCCCGGTGACAATAAATAAATAAAAAAGTTCATTATCATGGTATTTTTCGAACAAGATTTTCCAAATCTGCATTTCTGATTGAAAAAAAAATCAGTAGACTAAGGCTGTGAGAAATGGAATAATCTGAGGGCCAATCACAAAAGAACATTTGATATTTTAATAGATTATTTAAATAAAAATCTCATCTTTGGAGGAAAGGTGTTACTCTTGAAGGACTTATAACGAAGGTATATCAACATCCTGGTGAAAAATGGATACGTAAGAGAGAATTCTGGATTTTTGCCAAAATATAAAAAAAGTTTGGCAATAAAATAATCATTGAACTTTTGAAAGTACCAGCATTATTTTTAAAACCTAGAACAACTGAGCCAAGCAGATTTGTTAAAGAACACCTGAATACTGATGACAATTTGCTTCGAAAGTCCGCATTTGTTCTTCGCAGTGGTATTAAATCGATGGATTCAACGAAACCACAGGGTGAATTTTCTGTGGTTGAACTTTTAAATGATCTGGAAGAAGGAAATTTCCCCCCGTCAGCTGAAGGTATTTTTTGATGCTCTTATTAATGGACCAATATTTAATAACACAGCAGAGAAACTTAGTCTAAAAGCAAGTTCACTAGTTTCCGATCTTATATTTAACGTGACAAGAGGTCAAACAGTGCCATCTAAACAAGTTGCATTAGGTCTAGCATTGAAATCTATGACAGAAAGCAAACAAGTTTTGCAAATACTAAACAAACTGTGCCACTCCATCAACTACTGGAAAGCTGAAGAAAATGAGACAATGATAGCGGAAGAGATAATAGAAAAAAAATTTACTGGGACTGATCAAACCGCTGCATTTAAGAGTAAAGGAAAAGAGAAGCCCCTTAAAATTTTATTTAAATCGACTGTCTATCAGGAAGTATTTTCACACCTAGGAAAAAGACAAGACAGTTTTTTCGCGGTATCATCTGCATTAGAAAAAATGTACATGTGAAATTTATGGGAGAAAAAAAGATTGAAAACATTATCAAAGCAGACTTGATATCTTTTTTAGTGTAACCAAGCCAAAATCAGGAAATCCATTTGCTAATGTAAAAAAAATTGAGCCTGCTGCACTCCTACCTTGTAAAACAGTGCTACAAATTAAAATAGCACGAGCGAATAACTTATCCATCATATGGAACAACGCTGCTCTACCGAACCCACAAGACGAAATGGACCCTATAGAAAATGATTGGGACTTAGAAGAAATTGACAACAAGTGCAGGTATGCCTTATAAATATTATTCTTGATAAATTCAATTATAACCAAATTAATTTGTATATTGTTTTTTCCAGATACATAGTCCATTGGAAGAATGCACATGAAAATTTGAGAAACTCTTTTAGCGGAAGAAAGGGAATCAGATGATGAGGTGTTTCATCTTCACAGTGTTCCAGCATTTCTGATGGTTGGGATAGTGAATAAAATTTAATTGGTAAAAAGTTGTGCAAAATATATGTTGATTTTTGAAATAAAACGTTTGTTTTGAAAAAAATATTGTTAGATTTTTCACTAAAAACCCTACTTTTTAATAATATATGGTATATACCTATTCCAAAAAACCCATGTAAGTAGTTATATTATTTTTTAAACGTACTTTTTTGTAATCAAATACACTTATTTTGTTTTCATGAATGTAGTTTTTCATTTAAAAAATCCATTTATTTGGGCCATATTGAAATTTCTTATGAACATCAATTTGATTCATGAAATGAATGGGATTCATTTCCAATAGAAGCATTTCATTAGGTACTTACCTACTTTGAGGTGGTACCTATATGTTAAAAATTATATACGTTTTTCAAAAAATGGTTTCTTAAGTTACTTTTGCACCCACCTATGTTTTCTTATGTATGTTATGCTTTTTGTAACTGTATATTGTAAGATCAATAGCCATGAAAAAAATTTCATGTACCTTATGAGGTAAATTTCGACTAATTTTTGAAAATTAATCGCTTCTTAAAGCAACGAAACCCTAATTTCGTTTCTTATGAGCCGGAATTTATTTATATAACGAGCCTGGCTGCGTGCCTGGCACGCCCCGAAGCATCGGCCCTCCGGCTAGTGCCTAGCAGCGTGTCGGTCAAAAATTTTATTCCTTTTAAAACCACACTCCAAATGTATACCGGTAAACTACCGAAAATACATCGTCTCTTAAAAGTTTCGCCTCTTTAACTTTTGAGTGGCGAGGGGGGGGGAGGAATAATGGTCAATATATTTAATGTTTCTTAATTCAAAATGAATTGGAGTCTTTCATTTCAAAATTCGAGTCCAAATTAGAAATTAGAATTTCAAATTTGCCTGGTTAATGAAAATCGATTGGAGCCGCGCTGACAATTATATTTCAAATTTGCCTCGTTAATTAATATATATTTAATATTTCTTAATTTAAAATCTATTGGTGTTTTTTCATTTTCATTCGAGTTCAAATGAATACAATATTATCTCGACACAAAGTCCAAATCAAAAATATCTAGTTTTAGTAAGAGAAATCAAGATAGAAATATTAATGTCGCAATGGAGTAATCGGTAGAGCCAATGACTATAGTTCAAGAGTTCGTCGGTTCGATTCTAGGCAAGAGCGTAATTTTTTTAGAGAAATTTCTCTAAGCGTTGTTACAAATTAATCTAGATGAATATTATATAGTATACAATGGGGACATATTCCAGTAGAAATTTTTCATGTACTTTATGAGATAAATTTTGACTTTTTTCAATTTTTGATCACCCCCACGGCCATAAGCCCCCGGTCTCATTTGTGAGAAATGGCTTTTTTCAAATAAATACTTTATGCGATATTAAATTTACGTTCAAACCTTTTGTACCTTATGAGGTAGCAATATGTGGCTCTGATCCCGGACTCTATAGCCATTTAGAACAATATAAATAACGTGTATTAAATGAGGCCTTCAAAAGCAGAGTTGACCAACCCACAAAACTCGTTTTGACTGATAAACCTCTATAATCAAGTAGGTTTTTTATAAAACTAAATAGACAGAGTAATCCAAACTTAGTTTTTAAACGTCCTTCTAGATTACAGCAGAGGTACCACTTTAGCCTTGAACCTTTACCTCTATTTTGCGGGATTTGTCTAAAAAAATCAAAGGAGGGATGGTCCACTCTGGTTTTGAACGCCTCATAATGATCAACTATATTTTTATAAAGTTCCGTCCGTGGTATACGTTCACAAAGAAAGAGCCTGGACATTTGCGGGAGTACACGAAATAAATTTTGACATATAAGTGCAGAATTAAATTTAGTGCTCACTACTTTAGTTCACATACTCTCAGTATAAGAAGCTAAATCTAAATATAATGAAATATTTTCGAAGAAGGATACTTTCTCTCCAATAGAAAAATAAATAAAGCTATAGTATTTCCTAGAACAAGGATATAGAATGGTAATTGTAAATCCTCAAGAGTGAAGACTCTCAGAGGAAATGTTGCTTGTTCTTTGATTAATATTTTTAACGCGTTTTTCCAATCGAAGTAATGATCTTTCCATTCTCCAATTCCACTTTCAATAAACGAACGAACAATTTGTCTCAATTTATTATAAAAAGGAGCAGGAAAATTACCACCTCCCATAGTTAAAATGCCAAAAGTGAATATTTCCTTCATAACGTGAAAGTTTTCTCTAAAAATTTTAAATTTTTTCATCAAGGATTTTAGCTTCCGAACAGGGATAGATTAGTCCCAATGATGTGTCATTCATTATGTCTTTAATTTCAATTATCTCTTCACGTATATACGTTATGTTTGTCCGAATGAAATTTCAACCACAGTTTAGAAATATTATATTGATCTGATTTAAAAAAATCTTCAGAGAACGACAAATAACAAGTAAAAGAATACTTACATGTTAAAGAAATATTTGCCTGAATGAGATCTTTGATTGTATCAATTGGCGGGTATCGACCTAAACTTTGTAAGTTGCTATATAATTTCGATTGAAAAAGACCATAGATAAGTATGTTCGACATCAGTACAATGATTCCAGTTAAAATTCGAGATTTATTTTTTTCGAGAGAATTTAACCATCCGACAGGGTACGTCAAATACAAAGCTAGAATTTGTAGCATTGATTTAGGTATATATTGATCTGATTGGAAACGATGCCAGACGAAGGATGATACAAAGTAAACCACAATCAAAGATAACCAGATTATCTGCGAAAAACACCGGTTTAACGCTTGCCATTTCGGAATAAATTTAGATTTATGGATTATGATACAGAGTGGTTCAAGTTTGAATGCATCATAGGTGTTCGCTGGGGATATTACTGACTGTTCTTTTAATATATAAATTATCAGTGGTGATGTAAAGTTCACAGAAATGTTGAATTTGAAGCAAATTGTTTCACTTATTGCTTTCATCATGCCAGTTAAAGTTTCTGGTTTCTCTGTACCTATTAATGAATGAAAGTTAGCTGGTGAGCGATGCAAATTTGGTTTTCGATTGAAAAATGCCTTGTTAACTTTCTCAATGCGTTGAGCTAATGGTGACCAAGGTGGATGTACCCATAGCTCATATCCACCATCATATTCACATAGAATTACAGTACGAAAATATTGCCAAAAATATTTAATCGGAAATTTATTTTCTTCAATATAATCTTGGCAATTTGAATTTTGGATCCTCTTTTCTTCCAAGTCCAAATAAATGATAATATTCGATTCGGGATTCATTGCCAAGGGGGTGTTCATAAACTACTTTTAAAAAATCAAAAATTATTAAATTAATTCTGGAATAAAATAGGAATTCAGCTTCATTTTCGATAGAGTTTTTTAAGTAAATTCCATCCCATTCGTGTTCGATCATTGAGATTAATTGATTATCATATGCATACTTTTCCAAATAAATTATAAACGTTGGATACATTTCATTGAAATGTTCCTCCAAAATATTTTTAAGATTGTAAAATTATTTTTTATTTTAATCGATTTAATCGCTTCTTGTTGTGATATTGAATTCCATAATATAATCCAAAAATAAAAATATTGAACATTTTCTTTGCAAGAAATCATTACCTTATTAATTTGTATGAGAATTCTTTTAAAACTCATTCAAATTGACCTGTAAATCATAAAATTAAAAAAATAAATAAATGGTTATTCAATTGATTATTATAAACTTTACTTTACCTTTGAATGTAATGCTTTGATAGCTCGACATGAAATGAAAACTTTTCTGGTGACTTCTATCTTATGTAGATTATAAAAATCAATAAGTGTTGTTTAATAGCAAAGAAAATGCCTCTTCATTGTTCACATTTAATCAATACAAATTAGTATTAAATTTACTCGAAAATATTTTATACCTGATGATTTTTCTACCTATTACAGTCTATGCCCATTTGGATTACATATTCTTATTGTCTTAAGATATGATGTTTAGAATTCGGACTTTCAAGTTCCTAGTCTTCTGATTCAAAAATGTAGAAAATCAAAAAAAAAATCGATTTGGATCACAATTAAAAAGACACCCCTTTGTGCCAAGTTTCCACTATCTATATAAAGGTGTTAGTTTACAAAAAAATTTAAAAATTGCGGAAAATGAACCGAATTTCGAAAAGTTTTATATTTTCATTGTAATTTCTAATCAATTATGTAAGTACACTTTAAATAATTAATGAAGATGACCAAATGGATTCTATTTCAGGGCCATTAAAAAAGGATTAGAATTAGGAAATATTACTTCTTATACAATAAATCTATATATATATATATATATAAAATAAAAGTATGCTTATTATTATTATAATGATTCTTTCTGCATAATAAAGAGATTACATTATTGCTCTCAGCCCTTAGAATATACGAGTTTGATATTAATTTATAATACGTGTATCTTTTATTTCTACCTGTTATTAATGTCTTTTTATGAGAAAAATGTACACGGAAGATGCAAAAAAATCGACCCAGCAATAAAAACTTTATTAAATAGTAAATCATTTTTAATTTTTTTACAAGGAACCATACATTATTGAAATTATTGCTTATTGCAAGTGTAATTGACACTTGTTGTTGACTTAGCCCTTGATTAATTAGGCACACAATTTGAACTGCTTGAACTTCAGAAATATCCATTTTGTATATTTTATCTTTCTATCAATGATGCTTAATTCAAAATTATTCAATTTATTGATATTTCAAATGGAATTTGATCTTTTATTAAAATTTTATTTAAATTAAAGTGATATTGAAAAAGTATGATAATTTGTAATTGTATCTTTTAATTTAATTTCACTTATTTTTTTTTTATAAAATTCAAAAATTATCAACAATATTTATTGAATATGTTAGTTTAAGAGTTAATGGAACAAATTATATGAATATTTGTAAATTTTTTAAAAATAATTTGCTATTTAATAAAGTTTTTATTAGTGGGTCGATTTTTTTGCACAGTAGTATAGTACAATACAATTAGCTTTCTGAACTCAGCTATCAGTATGTGCAATTATTATAAGTATATTTAAATTCATGGCATATTGTATTCATATGAGTATTTTTATTTCAAATTCCAAAGAAATTGAATTAAAGGAAATAACTGGATGATTCATGATGTCACTTCGTCTTGCCTGCACTTAAGTTTACTAAATTATGAAATCCATAATTTTCAAGAGGGTATTATCTAAATTAGTCGAAGAGTAAAATCTCTACTCGATTAAAATTAAATGGTCTCAAATTTCTCGGCTTAACCGTTGATTTTAGCATATGAACAATATAATAATACCTAAATGCTTTCATTTTTTTAAAAAATTACTAATCCATAAATAATTTATTAAATTTACCAAAAAACAAAAAAACAGTGAAAACTAAATTCGAATGTTTTTTTTGTGTGATTTTTTTATTTTTCAACCAACGTTTCGTTGACTTTCCCCACTTCTTCAGAGCTTCAAATAGTTACATCACACATTCGTCTAAAGTACATTATTTCCTTTTTAATTTCACGTTTATATTCTATAGAATATAATGGGAGAGTATTGCAATGGACAGTCTGGGTCCTGACTATTTGAGAGCTTGTATCTCAGAGATGAAAAAAGTTAATTTCATTTTGTAACTTCTAGGTGGAAGGAATCTATGCCCTTAATAGTTGGAAACCGGATTTACGACATAAAACGGGAAATTGTGGTCCCCAGAGGCCAAAAAGTGGTCCAAAATCCATTGGTCATTGCATATGTATGTACCCACCCCTGCTTTTCGCAACCATAAGTCTCAGAGATACGAAATTCGAAAGTTAAGCTTCATATAGGCTAGAAGGAGTACATCAAGTTTTTGGTTGAAATCAGAAGACCGGAATCGGACATTTACATGAAAGATTTTTTTTTTATTTTCTCAAAAACGGCTTTAACGATTTTTTTTTAAATTGCTGTATTTATCAAGGGTCGTGAGTTATTAGTTGTGTTAAATTTTTAAAAAAATCGTTGTAGCCTTTTTTGAGAAAATCTAAAAAAATTAAATAAAGGAATGGGGTGTAAATTAGCAGTGACGCGCTTACTTCAAATAAATGAAAATGTGAAAGTTGTGTGGTGAGCACACCAGTTGATTTGTTATGCTAATAGCGAAAAAATTGATTTTAATCTACTTTTAATTTACGTTTGTTTAGTATCCTGCTTACTATTACGACGAAACGAATTTATTTAAATCCAATAGGGTGTTTGAGGCCTGGAGAAATAACAGTTAAAATATTTATAATTAAAAAGACTGATGATGAAGGTCAACCTACGAAACTATATTCTCAAATGATTGATGCCATAGTCAAACAAGTTTTATTGAGGAAAGGATTTCGATGAATAAACAGCAATTCGTTTATTTATGAGAAAGATATTACACATCAAACATAACACCGCTAAAATTCAAAATTATTTTATATAAATATAACAATATAAGTACAATTAAATTGAAGGGATTTATTAGTGGAGATTTAGGATATACCGGGTGAGTTTTTTTATTTTGAGACAGTCTTATAACTCAAAAACAGTGCATTATGTGAAAAAAAGTTTCAAATAAAAGTTAATTTATTATCAGGGGGAAAATAAACTACGCTATTGTTTGTCGACCTAGAACAAGCGTTCAATGGTATTTCGAGATCAAATTCTGTTTTTTAAATAGAAACCTATATGTTTCTGTACATATTCTGAATCTAGAAAAAAATACTAAACAACTTTTTAGTAGAACTATTTTTTATACAACATCAAATAATAAAAAAATATTAAATCAATTAAATCTAAAAAAAATCTTAATAATTATTTTTAACAATTATTCAACTTATCAAATAATAATGATTAAATAATTAATTATTAAATAAATAGTACCTGGAGCCACCGAGCGATGCACGGTAACCCCTGAACCCCCCCTTCCCGAAACCGCACACCTCGCCCCCACCACTGCACCCCCACTCTGCCCCACCCCACCCCAACCGCGCCTCCCACCCCCGGATCTCCCACAACTACACCCCACCCCGCACCCAGTTTTTGCATTTTTAGCTTTCTAATGGTCCACATATTATGTGTATATTTGTTTACTCCTATACCAATTTGCCCACATTCGGTCATATTGAGAAACATTATAAAAAAATAAATAGGAAAATTATAATAAAAAAAATAATCGTATAGGATCTGAAATAAAAACACAAAATTAAATAAGATTTGTTTCCAAGTTATATAAAAAAAAGCCACTTCAACCATTTTATTTGTAAACACACCTGTAATGTTATGGTTTAGACACCTGTTAATTAAAAACAAACAAAAAATTCCTAATTTTTTTTTTTTTTTTTTTTTATAAATTTTATTAAACCAATTATTTTACATTGACTAGCCCCAACCCTGGAAATTGGGGTAGATGACCACCTACGGGTATCCAATCTTTCAACCCCCTCCAAGTTCCCCTTTTAAATACTGCAATTTTATTAGCTTCGGGGGTGACGGTAACATGAGCCCACCATGGGTTGATGGAAAGTAGTAAAAGCCAAGCTACCCAAGGATTGGCGTTGACCGTGGGGTTGGGATTGTATTTCACCGCATTGCAAGGGTAATGTGCACAGGAGTGTATATATAAGTAGTGCGCACTATATATATAAACAAATATACAATTTTTTCTCGTTTAATAAGAGTAGATTTATTAAATCGAAAAGTCACAACAATGGAAAATAAGTTTTTTTTTTACTTAGGGAAAGTGGTGTAGGTTTTAGGTGAAACATGATATTAATTAACAAAGTAAAGGGTGTGTAGTTTCACTGTGAAACTACACACCCTTTACTTCTATTAATGAAAAATAAAGTGTTTACAATGATCTTAAAACTTCATTATAAACAGATTTAAGAGATTATTTTCTACTTAATAGATCTATTTAAAATTCTTGAGTTTGGAACAAGTTTATTTCTCGTGTCAATCCAGTAGATAGTTATATTGTATTGCCATAATAAAAATGGAGAATTTTTTGTTGAAGACAGAATTGAAATGGTCTTACTTTATGGTGAATGTGGAAGAAGTGTTATGGGGATGCCATTGAAATGAATGCCGAGCGTTTTCCTGATAGGAATACACCCCCCCCCCAAAGCTTCATTTATCGTATTGTAAATTTGATAAAAAACATGAAATGTAAAGGCTATGAAAAAACTGAAAACAGACCAAAATAACGAAATTGGAACTGGAATTTATTCAGAAAAATCCTGCGAAACACTCTGGAATGTCTCAGAACAGTGTCGTAAAATTATTAAATTATTATTAAATGATTTAATTAATAATTAAATATTTGATCATTATTATTTGATAATAATTAAGATATTTTATATTTTTATAAAGTTCCGTCCGTGCTATACGTTCACAAAGAAAGAGCCTGGACATTTGCGGGAGCGCACGAAATAAACTTTGACATGTAAGTGCAGAATTAAATTTAGTGCGCACTACTTTAGTTCACATACTCTCAGTATAAGAAGCTAAATCTATATATAATGAAATATTTTCGAAGAAGGATACTTTCTCCAATAGAAAAACAAATAAAGCTAAAGTATTTCCTAGAACAAGGATATAGAATGTAATTGTAAATCCTCAAGAGTGAAGACTCTCAGAGGAGATGTTGCTTGTTCTTTGATTAATATTTTTAACGCGTTTTTCCAATCGAAGTAATGATCTTTCCATTCTCCAATTCCACTTTCAATAAACGAACGAACAATTTGTCTCAATTTATTATAAAAAGGAGCAGGGACGATCAGCATCACCTCCCAGTAGTTAGTAAGCCAAAAGTGAATATTTCCTTCATAACGTGCAAGTTTTCTCTAAAAATTTTAAATTTTTTCATCAAGGATTTTGCTTCTGAACAGGGATAGATTAGTCCCAATGATGTGTCATTCATTATGTCTTTAATTTCAATTATCTCGTCACGTATACTGTTATGTTTGTCCGAATGAAATTTCAACCACAGTTTAGAAATATTATATTGATCTAATTTAGAAAAAACTTCATAGAACGACAAAATAACAAGTAAAAGAATACTTTACATGTTAAAGAAAATATTTGCCTGAATGAGATCTTTGATTGTGTCAATTGGCGGGTATCGACCTAAACTTTGTAAGTTGCTATATAATTTCGATTGAAAAAGACCATAGATAAGTATGTTCGACATCAGTACAATGATTCCAGTTAAAATTCGAGATTTATTTTTTTCGAGAGAATTTAACCATCCGACAGGGTACGTCAATACAAAGCTAGAATTTGTAGCATTGATTTAGGTATATATTGATCTGATTGGAAACGATGCCAGACGAAGGATGATACAAAGTAAACCACAATCAAAGATAACCAGATTATCTGCGAAAAACACCGGTTTAACGCTTGCCATTTCGGAATAAATTTAGATTTATGGATTATGATACAGAGTGGTTCAAATTTGAAAGCATCATAGGTGTTCGCTGGGGATATTACTGACTGTTCTTTTAATATATAAATTATCAGTGGTGATGTAAAGTTCACAGAAATGTTGAATTTGAAGCAAATTGTTTCACTTATTGCTTTCATCATGCCTGTTAAAGTTTCAGGTTTATCATATAAACTTAATAATGAATGAAAGTAAGCTGGTGAGCGATGCAAATTTGGTTTTCGATTGAAAAATGCCTTGTTAACTTTCTCAATGCGTTGAGCTAATGGTGACCAAGGTGGATGTACCCATAGCTCATATCCACCATCATATTCACATAGAATTACAGTACGAAAATATTGCCAAAAATATTTAATCAGAAATTTATTTTCTTCAATATAATCTTGGCAATTTGAATTTTGGATCCTCTTTTCTTCCAAGTCCAAATAAATGATAATATTCGATTCGGGATTCATTGCCTCGGGTGGTTCAGAAACTACTTTTGGAAAATCAAAAAGTAATAAATTAATTCCGGAATATTCTATGAATTCACCTTTATTTTTGGTATAGTTTCTTAAGTAAATTCCATCCCATTCGAGTTCGATCATTGAGATTAATTGATTATCATATGCATACTTTTCCAAATCAATTATAAACGTTGGATACATTTCATTGAAATGTTCCTCCAAAATATTTTTTAAGATTGTAAAATTATTTTTTATTTTAATCGATTTAATCGCTTCTTGTTGTGATATTGAATTCCATAATATAATCCAAAAAACAAAAATATTGAACATTTTCTTTGCAGAAATCATTACCTTATTAACTTGTATGAGAATTCTTTTAAAACTTATTCAAATTGACCTGTAAATCATAAAATTAAAAAAATTAATAAATAGTTATTCAATTGATTATTATAAACTTTACTCTTACCTTTGAATGTAATGCTTTGATAGCTCGACATGAAATGAAAATATTTTGGTGATTTCTATCTTATGTAAATTATAAAAATCAATAATTGTTGTTTAAAAAAGTGTCATGGAATTAATTGGCTGGATATCTAGATTTATCTTAGATTTATAGATATCCAGCCTTTTCCATGACACTTCTGAGGATTCGGATCGTATCCTGCCATGAACAATGCTGGTTATCTATAAATCTAAGAGTTTTAACAAAAAAGTGGTACAAGTAAGCGTTCAAGTCAACAAAGAGAATGAGATAGGAATCAAGTTTCTAGGATGAGTGGTTTTCATTTTATGAAGGAAAAATTGCAGTTTTTCAAAACTTCAACCTCATTGGGGATCGGATTATCATTTATTCAATTAAGATGAAACTTTGTTTGAATTGTAGCAAATCTAATTTAGTTTAAAATTGTATACAGTGATCTTTGTCGAAAACGTGTTCCTTCATGGTCAAAATGGGAAAATATCGAAAAAAGTGCGAGTTTTTGGGTGATCCGGGGGGCTGGCCAGGTCGAAAACTTAGATTTTGCGCTAGAGCCCAACGGTTGGTCGGAGAAAAAATCTAAATGATAAAATATGTAGCAAACTTTATGAACTTTCATTTTTAATAGAATGGTTATTTATTAAAAGTTGATAGTTTTCAAGTTATAAGCCAAAAACCGTCAAAAATTTAAATTTTTACCTTTTTTTGCATTTTCTACAATGTTGCGTCTCGAAATTTGACTGGGAGACCTCAGATTTAAATTCAGCACCCCAAAAAACATATATATTCAAAAAATCAGAACTACCCCGAAACTTTCCCCATTAGTGAAGGTGAAGCAAGTTAAGAATCAAGCCGTTTTTTTCTAATAATTGATTGAACATTGTCATAAAAGATGTTAGAACATTATTGTTGTTATTTAGTTGATTATCTACATTTTAAGCAGCTTCGGCGTATGACCTTTGAAACCTTTGCTGAGGGTTTGACTGGTGTGGGGGAGGAGGAGGGGCGGGATTAAGTGGTACTGATGTATGTTCAATTTGAGTTCTGAGGATGTTTTCACGATTGTTGTTGAATTCAGCTTTGTACATAGGTTTGCTTCTCATTTTTTGGAGATCTTTGTAAATAGTACAACCTTTATAATTTGCAGGGTGATCTTCTTTACAGTTAGCACAGATGGCGGGGGTGGTTTTTGGTTTGGTACATTTTGCTGAGTCATGTTGTCCACCGCATTAAACACATCTATATGGTTTAAAACAGTATGATTTTGTATGATGGTATTGTAGCGGCTCGCTGTGGCTCTGGCTACGAGCTTTTAGACACGGCCGCTAGATGACTCAGTCAGATCGTTGCGACACTTTTGCATGACTGATAATATTTCAGTCATGTTATAAGTGAAGCAATTCGATCTCGACTGAAGATCGAAGGAGGGCCATCCACCAATAAGTAGCCCCTCACCCGCTAACTAAGCGGATGGCGCCCAGCCAGTCAAATCATTGTTAGGCCCCCACCAACTAGGTGGGGGGGCGGAACACGCACCACGCAAACAAACCCCTAACAGTATGATTGGTACCTGGTACATTGAGGTATTTCATGGTTTTTTTTCTGAGAGTTCAATGGCTATTTTCGTGTTTTGAATATAGTTAATATTATAAATAAGTTTGTTATCAGCATTTGGTTCGAGATCAAGAAAAAATAACGGAAGGGGGTCTTTAGTTGTTCTATGTTTTATATTTGTAATATTTCGTACGTCAAAGCCCTTTTCATTCAGTTCAAATTTGGCGTCTTCAATATTAATAGAATGGCGGAGGTTCCTTATAATAACACGAAATGCTCTATCTTCTTTTAATTGGTATGTATGATGGATGATGTTTATTTCTTTTAAGAATTTTGACAATTTTCTGTAAGTCTCTAATGTTGAGACACTGATTTTAATATTTGAATTTTTATGGCCTTGCAAATAAATTCATTTTTATTTATAATATTGGATTGCTATTTATCAAATCGTTATAATTAGAAACATCATATATATATATATATATAGGCGGAGGAGTTAGAATTCTTAAAGTTTTATTTGACTACGAGATTTTCGTGCGTGCCTTCGGCACGCCCTCGAAGCTCGGCCCCCCGGGCAGGTGCCCTGGCGGGCGGCGTCTCGGTCCAAAAATTTTTATTCCTCTTAAAAAACCACACTCCAAATGTATACCTGTAAACTCCCGAAAATACATACTCTCTTAAAAGTTTCGCCTCATTTTCGTCCTGACACAGCTACAGAAATGAGAATCTAGATATAAATCTGGGAGTATTTCTTATTTCTATAATCTACAGCATTGTGATATTTTTTGTGTGGAAATATGTAGATTTATTTAAATAAGTGGGATCGTGTGAGGAGGAGAATTATATTATATCATTTTTTTTAAATTTGGGATTGATAATCGATATAAGGCTCCAAATATTTAAAAGAGATCAGGTGTTGTTTGTATGACAGGCTGCTCCAGTATTGCCATGAGAAACTCGGGCGTGCGCTCTTTCTGTGCGCAAAGAAAAGCAAATTGAATATTTAATTTTTGAGTGGTGAGGGGGCGGGGAGGAGGAATAATTATCAATATATTTAATGTTTCTTAATTTAAAATCAATTGGAGTGTTTCATTTCAAAATTCGAGTCCAAATTACGATTATATTTCAAATTTGCCGCAAATATACCGACGGCGCTCCCTGTCGGCAGCATTACGTCAGCGTTGTTACAAATTAATCTGGACTAATCTATTTGACTACTCTTTCTCGGAAGATGTATTTTCATTTTCATTTTGATCAATATTAGCAAATACAGCAAAGCGATTTTTTTGCTGTATTCCTGGAGATTGTAAAGGTAAATCTAAGTTTTCACCTGTGTTGGTTCGTTTTCTTTTTACTCGCTGCCATGGTACGGCCTATTCGTGTTGAACTTCTTGTTCCATCGACGTGTTATCATTATTTGATGATAAATGCGCCGATGATGAGTCTTGAGCACTGGATGGAAATTCTGTTGATGATGCAATTGTGACATTATTTGATGCCATAATTGGGAAAAGGGCTGAATCTTGAGCACTGGATGGAACGTTTATTGTTGATGCCAATGTGACATTATTTGATGTCATAATTGGGAAAGAGGCTCAAAGCCAAATATATATCTATATATAAAATCCTTTGTGTGTATGTACGCGATCGACCCACGCCTAAACCACTGAACGTATCGAAACCATATTCACACCATATATTTGCTTAATGCTCGCGATGGTTTATCTAAATTTTGAGCCAAATCGGTTTGATTTTATTTTTTATTTTTTATTTAATTGATTGACAGATAATATCTATAGAAATAGAGCTTCTAAAATGGCCAAGCAAACAATACATTATCCCTGCCCTGAAAGGTCAGGTCTTAAACAATGAAACCCCTCTTAACAAAAAGAAAGGGGAATACAGGTAGTCAGGTCAAAATTTCAGAAACTTTTTTTTTATTTATCTATCTATATATATATAAAATCCTTTGGGTGTATGAACGCGATCGACCCACGCCTAAACCACTGAACGTATCGAAACCATATTCACACCATATGTTTGCTTAGTGCTGGGGATGGTTTACCTAAATTTTGAGCCAAATCGGTTTGATTTTATTTTTTATTTTTATATTTAATTGATTGACAGATAAGATCTATAGAAATAGAGCCTCTAAAAGGGCCAAGCAAACACATACATTATCCCTACTTAACACAGTCAGGTAGTCAAGTCAAAATTTCAGAAACTTTTTTTTTTAAGATAATAAAATCTATTTTGAATACAGACATAATTTGTTAATTATAATTTTATATATATATATATATAATCCTTAGTATGTATGTGCGTGATCGACCCATGCCTAAACCACTGAACGTATCGAAACCATAATCACACCATATGTTTGTTTAGCGCTCCAAATTGGTTTATCTAAATTTTAGACCAAATCGGTTTGATTTGATTTCACACGATTTTACATAATTAAATTAATTATTCTCAGGTAGAATGCCAATTGGGGTTTTAAAAAAGGTTTATCTTTTCTTTTGTACCCAGGCAGACAATGGGTGTGGGTTAATTCATTGTTCTCAAAGGCCTTGAAGAAGTATTATGATTATATTATAGATATATTTTGTTTTCCCTAAACTTTATAATTAAACTGTTTCACAGAAATACACCATTCTCTCTAAGTAAAAAGAAAAATTTATATTTTTAAATGTGATTATTTTTATTGTTATTAGTTGGCTAACCTGAGCCTGTCGGAAAGAAACATTCCAAATCTTAATCAATGTTTCTTATTATAAATATATTTCCAGTATCTCAGTGCATTACATACAATGAATCATGGTGCATGCCTAGTACGATTGTTAGAAGAAGACTGCATTGGGATACAACTTCGCCGATGCTGTTCTCGGTTCATCGCCACATCAAATACGATGTTTGTTTGCCATTTTATTGACAACGTGTTTTCCAACTAACCCGCCTAAATATGGGGAAAATATAAGGCTTCAATGAGTGAAGATGTATTACATGCTCTACGTAGAATTCGAGGAGATCCAGATATAAATTTCTCGCCAGAAATATATAATGAATCTTTGATTAAGTTGGAAGATTTATGCATGATCATTTCGAATCAACCACTAATTAAATTAGGGATGCCATCAGCTAATCGGCCAGTAAGTGATTTATTTAATCGCGATATGCAACGTGAACAATCGTACAATGTTGATGGTTTAAATGCATATGTTCAAGCAAATGAACCAAAATTGTTACCAGAACAAAAATTACTTTATGATAAAATTATGCATGCAGTCGCTGCTCAAGAAGATGGTTTCTTTTTTTTGGATGCACCAGGTGGAACAGGGAAACATTTTTAATTTCGCTCATATTGGCACAAATGACATCATCTGGAATTGCTGCCACTTTATTAGACGGAGGAAAAACAGCACATTCAACACTAAAATTATTATTGAACATTCAAACAAATGAAAATGCTGTATGTAACATTAAAAAGAATTTTGGAACTGTACATAAATCAAAATTCATTCATGTATAAGAAAATATTAGAAAGAGTAAATCTATGCTTCGTCGTTGAATTATTTAACCTATAATCTTCAAACTAACGTAAGAGAAAAAAGTGAATGAAATGAAAAGAGAGAGGAATACTAGAAGTTTCACTTCCGTCGTGCGTAAGCTTGACACACTCAGAATTTTTTATTTTCCTTTCGCAATGAGTTAGATTATTTCTTGAAGCTGATTTTTAATTAATAAAATACGAGTATATTTAATTAAAATACAGTTGAACAAAATTATATTGCAAACAAACTTTTGGCCGTCTCGAGACGCTGCCCGCCAGGTCCACCTGCCCGGAGGGCCAGGCAGTGGCGTGCCGGAGCGCACGCCTGACGCAGTTTGTATATATATATAAACTATAAACGACTTATCGAGAGGTCTGAACGCTTCGAAAGACAGAGCTCGAATGGAGGATTAGGATATAAATTTGATTTTTGATTTAAAATAAATATTTCTTATAATCAGGAACGAGACTTTTTGAATCACAGTAGGATTACAAAAATTATTATAAGAATCAAATAATTACTATTCCTGAATAATTAAAATAAAAATCTTTAAATATATAATAATATTTATTCATATAAAAACATATTATACAAATGTTTGGCAAGAGCATATTAAAGTATTTTAGCTAGCTCTGCTAGAAAATAAAATTACTAATTATAACTATAATTATTTAATAATAGATAGTTACATGAATGGGAGCATTGGCCTTACATGTCTTTTTAAAGTTTGGTTAAATCTGCCTCATAACTTCTTGTTTTCAGTTTCAAGCACGCCTCTAGATTTTGATTTGTTAGTTTGCTAGTTGCTTTCTTGCTTTACTTTTTATTATATTTATGCAAGAGAACGATTGCTCGCACGAATATGTTGACCCGGAGATCGTCAAGCACTCCAAATACCAACTTTTTCACCTCACTGTAGCATTCTGGAGCAGTATAATATTTTTATTTTATCCAATGCGAAGCATGGGTAAAGTATTGTAATCGGTCTCGCGGCAAGCGTGGCTTCAAAGGGTCCTCAGGTTAAGACTACGGAACCCATGGACTCAATTAAAGTCACAAATTGTAGTATTCAATTAGGTTGAATTTTAGCACGTGACGGTTGTTGCCAAAAATTGCATGGGGTCTCGTCGAGAGGCCAAAAAGTGCGATTTTTTCATTTAGTGCGTGCGGATGGATGTATGGATGTATGTTATCGCTTTTTTGCGCCCACGATTTTTTCCACACCGTTGCACCGATTGAAATGAAATTGAAAACCTACCATTAGTTTAACAAAATGAAGCGCTGATTAGTTTTTGGTACATATCGGCCCACAAACATTAGTACTTTATTTCAGTACTTTTTTAGTTTTTTCTAAATATCTTGAAAATGACTTAACCAATTTTGATGAAATTTAATATCCTAATTAAGTACCTTTGGGACCACAAAAAAGGTTAAATAAAGTTTTTAGTAAAATTATATTTTAAAGTACTTTACTTTAGAGTAAGATAGTACTTTTTTTTTTTAATTCTTTAAAATTTATTCATTTGATCGTTTTAATATAGCTCATTTAACCTTGCTTAAGTACGGTAAGAATGGATAGGCTTCTCTGTGAAATGCTAAAAATTTGGGAGTAAATTTTATAAGTAACCATAGAAACTGTGTTGTTTTCTTATCCGTTACGATTGCTGAAGACATAGAGGAATCGAGTTAAAATCAAAAATAGTGATTGATTCTGATCTAATACTTGAGGAATAACAATTCTACATTGGATTTTTGACGTTTCGGTTTTTATTGGTAACCATTGCTGAAGAAATAGAGGAATCGACTTAAAATAAAAAATAGCGAATGATTCTCATCTCATACTTGAGGAATAACAATTCTACATTGGATTTTTGACGTTTCGGTTTTTATTGGTAACCATTGCTGAAGAAATCGAGGAATCGACTTAAAATCAAAAATAACGATTCACAAGCTTGAGTTGTTTACCAAAAAAGAATTTAGTCTTTTTGATTTTAAGTCGATTCTTCCAAGTTTTCAGTAGAGGTTGCCATTAATAGTCAAAACATCAAAAATGGAATGCAATAAGCTTATTTCTCTAGTAGTAGATAAGAATCGATCGTTATTTTTGATTTTAGGTCGATTCCTCCATGTCTTCAGTAATGGTTACCAATAATAATCGAAACTTCAAAAATCTAATTTAGGATTGTTATTCATCAAGTATTAGATGAGAATCGATCATTATTTTTTAAATTAAAGTCAACATGAACTGCAAATTGCAAGTGATATCTGATTAATAATAAACGAATCAACTTATTAATATTTCAAATGAATTTGGATAAAGTTTAGCATTCTTTGCAGTTTATTTTATGAGTTTTGAAAATAAAATAAAATAATTATTAATATGTGCGCATCGAACTGGAGAGCCGCATCTTGATATCGAAAAGAGCCGCATGCGGCTTGCGAGCCACAGGTTGCTGACCCCTGCTCTTGGTGAAATATCTACTTGAATCAAACACTTCATGAAAAATGAGTCATCTCTCCGACTGTTATTATTATATTGATTCTTTCTACATAATATAATAAAGAGATTACATCATTCTTATCAGCCCTTAGAATATACGAGTTTGATATTGATTTGTAATGCGTGTTTCTTTTATTTCTACTGTCATTAATGCCTTTTGATGAGAAAAATGTAGTACAATACAATTACCTTTCTGAACTCACCTATACAATGTGCAATTATTATAAGTATATTTAAATTCAAGGCATATTGTATTTTTATTTAAATTCAAAGAAATTGAATTAAAGGAAATGACTGGATGATTTATGATGTCACTGCGTCTTTAATAGTTTTTAAGGAATTTGGTGTTGGTACTTGGTGAAACATTTTTTTATCCAATAATCACTTCGTCTTGCCTGCACTTAAGTTTACTTAATTATGAAATCCATAATTTTCAAGAGGGTATTATCTAAATTAGTCGAAGAGTAAAATCTCGACTCGATTAATATTAAATGGTCTCAAATTTCTCGACTAAGCGTTGATTTTAGCATATGAAGAATATAATAATACCTAAATGTTTTCATTTTTTAAAAAATTACTAATACATAAATAATTTATTAAATTTTCCAAAAAAAAAAAAAAACAATGAAAACTAAATTCGAAAGATTTTTTGTGTGATTTTTTATTTTTCAACGTTTCGACTTCTTCAGGGCTTCAAATAGTTACATCACACATTCGTCTAAAGTACATTATTTCCTTTTTATTTCACGTTTATATTCTATAGAATATAATGGGAGAGTATTGCGATGGACAGTCTGGGTCTGACTATTTGAGAGCTTGTATCTCAGAGATGAAAAAAGTTAATTTCATTTTGCAACTTCTAGGTAGAAGGAATCTATGCCCTTAATAGTTGGAAACCGGATTTAGGACATAAAACCGGAAATTGTGGTCATCAGAGGCCAAAAAGGAGTTCAAAATCCATTGGTCAGCGCATATGTATGTACCAACCCCTGCGTTTCGCATCCATAAGTCTCAGAGACACGAAATTCGAAAGTTAAGCTTCATATAGGCTAGAAGGAGTACATCAAGTTTTTAGTTGAAATCAGAAGACCTGAATTGGACATTATATGAGAGATTTTTCGATTTTTTTGATTTTCTCAAAAACGGCTTTAACGATATTTTGAAAAATTAGTGTATTTATCAAGTGTCGTGACGTAATAATTGTGTCAAATTTTTAATCCGATTGAATTAAAGGAAGGGGTTGTAAATCAGGAGTGTCGTAAAATAAATATTTTAATCGTTCACATCTCGTCTTCGGAAAGTCACTGAGCATTGAAATTTGAAACTTAATCTATCTAGAGGCTAAGAGAAGGATAATCAAAGATTTTGGCTAAAATAGAAAAACCGAAAGTTAATGTTTACGTACGTAAGAATTTACCCCCCCCCGCGTTTCGCAACCATAAGTCTCGAGATACGGAATTCGAAAGTTAAGCTTGATATAGGCTAGAAGTAGTACATCAAACTTTTGATTGAAATCGGTGGACCGGAAGTGGACATTTACATGTAATATTTTTTTTTTCTCTCAAAAACGGCTCCAACGATTTTTTTTAAAAATTAGTGTATTTATCAAGTGTTACGTGTTATTAGTTGAGTCAAATTTAAAAAAAAATCGTTGGAGCCGTTTTTGAGAAAATCTAAAAAAATGAAATAAAGGAAGGGGGTGTAAATTGGTAGTGACGCGCTGACTTCAAATAAATGAAAATGTGAAAGTTGTGTGGTGAACACACCAGTTGATATTTTTAATGTCCTCCGGGAACTATAGCCCATTTTTGCCATTGAGTTTTAGTATGTGTGTTGAAGTGTGTGTAAATTAGTGTAGGAATCAGATTATAGCCGGTCAAATTTTGCATTACTTCTTTATTATTTTGTTATTTATACGTCAATAGGAAGAGATGGTTAATATAAAAATATAAAAGCAATACAATACAATCGTGTCTGTTAAATAAAACTACCGCCCCCTCCCCTCCCTCCGTCCCGTATTTTTTTCGTTCACATTTTTGAAACATTATTAAATTTATTATGTTTATTTTTAACAGACTTCAGAAAAGGAGTAGGTTCTCTATTCGACTGAATTTTTTTTTTGTGTCTATGATACCTCATATCTCCGCAAATTGTGAACAGATTTTGATTATTTTTTGCATTGGGTTCAGTCTAGCTTCCGATTGGTCCCTTTTTTTCATTCGTATTGGACCTTTTTTGATATGTTTGTTCAGGCATAACTTTGCTGTTTATGAACCGATTTTAATGATTCTTTTTTAATGGAAAGAGGGTACCTTAGGCTGGTACCATATTATTTTGCTCAATTTCTGAAGAAATGATCAACGTCGAAATAACGTAAATCTCCAATTCTTATGACCAAATAATCGAAATTATAATAAATGAAAATCTTCTATAAAAAAAATCTTTAAACATTCATTCAAAACCCGCAAACGTTTCGAGAGAATTTCTATAATAAATTATATCATTTTCCGATAAAATTTTTAATTTTATTTCTATCAGTTTCTGATTCATTAGCCCGACGCTTTCTCTTACGAGATGCATGCAAGGTATTATATTAAGTCACTATTAATAACATCACTAAAAAAGAGAAAATAAAAATAATTTTTATAAAAAAAATAAAACCGACTTTAAAAAAATTAAATGCAACAAATAAAATAATAATAACTTAAAAATCAAATAAAATCCACTAAAAGGTATAAAATAATTATTATCTTATTTAGTTAGCAACTAAACGACGAAATATTAATATGAAATTACTTTTTGAAGTCGGTGCCAAACATATACATTTTATGAATCGTACTCGACGGATCTTACTTAGTACTTTTGGCGGGTACATCTCGCTTATAGGTATAGTTTGTTTGACACCGACTTCAAAAGTAATTTCATGTTAATATTTCGTCGTTTATTTGTAACTAAATAAGATAATACTTATTTTATACCTTTTAGTGTATTTTATTTGATTTTTAAGTTATTATTATTTTATTTGTTGCATTTAATTTTTTTGAAGTCGGTTATATTTTTTTATAAAAATTATTTTTACACACTCTCTAATATTTCTTTGAGTTTAAAGATTTTCTAATATATTAAATGAAATTGAGAATTTTGTGCAATTTTTTACTCAATAAATGTACATATTTGATACTTGGTCTCTATAGATTACTTTATCATTTTATTATTTTCATAGCATTCCTTCAAATATATAGTCTTTTTGTCTTCAATTTTAATTTTTTAGTGCATAAAAAATTATTTTGCTATCTTTTACTGCATATTACTTGAATATTTCAGCATTTTTAACTGCATATTTTGGTAGTTTTGACTTCATAAAAATCCGGTTTCTATTAATAAGTAACAATTATATAGTATTATTATTAATTATATTGTTTTTCTAAATTTTAGGATCGTCTGATCGTACGATATGCCTCTGGTCTTTAGATGATTTCTCTTTATTGAATACTATCAGTCTGCCAGCCGCAGTTTTTGCTCTTGAAGTGTCAAATGATTCTGTGTTTCTATTAGTTGCTTGCGAAGATAATCAGCTATATCTTCATTCTTTAGCCACAGGAACAGAAATTCATTGCCTAAAAGGACATAAAGACAAAGTAAATTTTAATTCTAATTAATATATATATATTTTCTTTTCTTTATTGAAAGAATTTTAATTTGAATCAAAATTTAATTAGATACGATGTATGTGTATCGCTCAAGATTCTTGTCGCGCTGCAGTGGGTACTTGTGATGGAAAAGTTCTTGTTTATGATATGCATAGTGGCAGACTTGACCGGACATTTACAAGTCATTCTGCTGAAGTCTGTGGTCTTCAAGTAAGTAAACATTTATAAATATTTTAAAATACCAGGTCTGTAACTTTAAAATGCGGGCTTTTTCTGCAAAGCCTATAGATTCTGGCGCCATAACCGAAATGTCATTTTGTAGCTATGACAGCAACCTTCAAAACGTCATATTTGTTTAAACTTTTAAGAGTTAGTAGTATAATTTTTTTCGGTGGTAAACATGTCGAGTTTTGAAGCAAACAAAGAGCTGCTGTGCTGATTTTCTTAATCAATCAGAAGAAAAAAGCAGCGGAAACACATCGAATACCTACTTGTGGAGACATATTCTATCTGTCGAAACTTGCGAAGGGTGGTTTTAACAATTCACAAGTGGTGATTTCAAAGTCAGTGACAAAAAAACGTGAAAATCGACCGAAACAGTTTGAAGACACCGAATAGCTGCTGAAATCTCTCGAAACAGTTATTACGGATCGCTACCGACTACAAATGATTAATATTTATCATACGTTGATCGAAAAACGACCAGTGTGGGCTCGAAGGCATGGGAAGGTAATTTTGACAGCATGACAAGGCACCCAGTCACGCAGCAAAACTGGTCTATGACACTGTGACAGCAGTTGGATGGGAAATATGGTAATACCCCACCCGCCGTACTCACCAGACCTTGCTCCTTCCGACTACCACCTGTTTTCATCCATGGGACACGCACTTTCCGAGCAGCATTTCCATTCTTATGAAGACGTCCAAAAATGGGTCTCGATCGACTCGTTTGCTCACGCGACTTTCAATTCTTTTGGAATGGCATCCATAATTTGCCTCACTAGATGTCAAAAATGTGTAGAAAGCGAGGACCGATACTTTGAATAAAATATATTTTCCCATTTTTTCTAAATCATTGTGTATTTTTATTGAAAACCCCCGCATTTTAAAGTTACAGACCTGTTATATGTAATCAATTTATTTATCTTTTGCCTAGGCAGCAGAAAAAGATGATTTTTTGATAACTGCCGGTGGTACACGAATCACCTTCTGGAGTTTTCGAAGAGAAACTGAAAACCTTAGTCAAGCAATTGATCTTCCATTAAGTAACAATTTTAGACGTAATTCAACAGGGGAGAGCGGCCATGTCCATCCCCTCACTTGCGTTGATGTTTCAAGAGACGGAACATGGGCTGTAACAGGTGGACAAGATGCTTTAGTAAATGTTTGGCAGCTCAATACTCATCAATTACATGCGACTATGCAAGGTAGACAAAATTATTAATTTTAATCCTCTCTTTTTACTTTCACTTATCCATAAATATAAATGCATAAATTTTTTCTCCTACCTATACATATAAAATTAAGATTTTGTCTGTACTTTGCTCCAAATCACTCCAAATTTTGGGTGCACACGTTTCAAACAAATTTATGAACGAAAACACCCTCAACAAAATTCCTGTCTGTATGTCTGTTTATATGTATGTCTGTCTGTCTGTCTGTTTCAGTGGTTTCCGCGAAAAGTTGCTCACGATTCACGTAAAAACGGCTCAAGGGATTATTATGAAATTTCATATTTGCACCAGATGTCTTCTAACTTACTTTTATAGCTATATAACGTTTTGATATTTTCACCCTAAACTGGAGGTTTGAGGGGATCACGAATAAAAATTATCAAATAACTCCTAAACTATTAACCCTACGGCAAATTTTATAATAAGCAAAATTGTAGGGGATGTGATTTCTGACAACTTTTGTTTAAAAAAATTGCCCCAAAAAACCACCCAAAAAGTGAGGGGGTGAAAAAATGTAAATTCTTGCCCTTGGAGCAAACTCAACCAGTCTAAGGGGCTAGGCGGGGGTGGAGGGCACGGGGTGAATGGGGTGCGGGGGTGGTGGTGCAGGGTTGGTGGAGTGGGGGGCTTCAGGTGAGGGTCCAGATGCGTAGTGGGGTGGTACGGTGGTGGGGGTCCGAGGTGGGTGGGGTGCGGAATGGAATGTTGGGGTGGTGGTGTGGGGGCGGCGGTGGTGGCCACGGGTGCATAGTGCGTGGGGTATGGGTGCTGGGTGGGTTTCGCGGGATGTGGTGGGTGGGAGTGCGGTGTGAGGGTGGGGTTCGTGGGTTGGGGGAACCGAGCTGGGTGGGATTCGGAATGGAGTGTTGGGGGTGGTGGTGTGGGGGCGGAGGATGGGGACGGGTGCATGGTGTGGGTGCTGGGTGGGTTTCGGTGTATGTAGTGGGTGGGAGTGGGGGATGAGGGTGGGCTACGTGGGTTGGGGTTCAGGGGGCGTGCCCACTGCCTAGCAAGAAGGGCGCCGAAGGCGGGCCTTGCAGCTAGTCTACAATAAAATAGTAAATAAATATTGCATTATTGGGACCATGCGTGTGGGGACAACTGAATCGATCGCAGCGGTCGTTATGGTCAAATTTTTGTTAAATCATGCTCACATTCAAGGTAAACAAATAAAAAGTAATATTAAAAAACCTGCATAATAGTTGATGTGTAGTTAATTGTAAAAATACAGTCAGAAATAGTGACTGGAAATTTTATACATTTCCAATTGCTAGTTGGAAATTAGAAAAATTGAGAAATATAATTACTCTTTATTTCCAACCAAAAAGATAACAACACCAAAAGAAAAATCAATTAAAAACTCTTTGTTTATTCACAAGTCAGAGACCTCGCAAGTCAGCATTTTTTTTTTTTTTTTTTTTTTTGGCTTTTCGGCCTTTCTAAACTCATAAGCCATTTTACGATACTACTATATTTTTTAAATTTGTCCCTATCCCGGGAGTCAGATTTTAGCCGAATGCCTCGAGTCGGATTCGAACCCGGGTCCACTTGGTTAGCAGGATGATGCGCTACCGACTAGCCTATCTGACCCCCCAAGTCAGCATTTTATTTCTGCCTTTCCAACGTCCGTTACACTATCGCCGGATATATTAATTACAATAATAAACGTTGCTACTTATTAACACTTTTCACACTTTGTATGTTTCAATATCTTTTATTCACTACTGGTATTGCACGTTTCCTTTGAAGTTCTTAAAAATTATTTTACATTATTTATTAATTCAAAATAAATTAATTTTATACCATTTAGCACCTCTTTCACGGCTCTAGAGCATGATTTAATGCAGCCGTCAGATGTCATTTTTGTCGCGCACCCTGCCAATAAGAGAAAATTAGATTTTGCAATTAAGGTAGTTGTTTCGCGACAATACTAGCAAAAAGTTAATGCTAGAGTATATAGAACAGACAATAAGGATTCATAATTCATAAGCCCAAAACTTTTTGCAGTTTATGTACCGATTTTAGCCAATCCCGTGCTCGTTTGACAAATCTGACACCATTGTAAGAGATTGAATATTTTTATATTAAAATGACAGATCAAATACATTTTAAAGGTCGATTTTTTCTATAAAAATTGTTTTGTTATTTTTTAACAAATGTAATCAACGCCTACGTTACACATTATGAAAATTATAATTTTGAACAAATCTAGCACATGCGCGCTTTATACATCTTTCGTTGGTTAAATAAATGCGCTGTTGCCAAATTATTTTTAGTGTAAATTTTTTTATACATTTTATTATTTATTCAATATTATCTCAGAAACTGTGTTGTAGCTATGAATCAAAATTGTCTTAAAATATGTATTGGTTATTGTTTAAATGTTGGTTTAGTTTTTTATACAAATGGTAAGAAGGGTTTCTTAATTATAATTATATATGTATGTAAATTTTCCGATATCCCGTACAGTGCAATGTATAAGAGTCTGAGAACTCTATCTTTGGAATTTAATATCTCCGGAACTATATTGTTCATAAATTTCTGTTTTGCCGCCAATCGATGCAGAAGTATTTAAATAATAATCTGTCTAAATTTCAAAAAAATCCTAAGAAAACGCATTTGGCGGAACAACTACCTTAAACAATTTTATAGCGTCTGGAATGTAACCTTTTGTAATAATATATTTGAAATAAATAATTTGAAAAATATTCAATAAAAATAAAAAGCAGAGCTTACTGGAGAACCGAAGAAGGAATCAGGGTTGACTCTACTAGATGATGGTAGACCTATAACGGGATTGGAAAATGGACCTCAAAAGTTTTATTATATCATCGGCTTGGAAGAAGACACAAGACTATGATATCTTTTAGAATTATTTTTTTCAAGTTTTGTCATAAATCAAAGTCAAAAATGGCGCCTAAGATTTTAGAGAAAACTATCACAAGGATAGTTTCAGATACAGAGGCCAGATGGCTTTAATGTAAATTCATTTAAACTAGATAGATTTCTAAAACTTAATTGACTTTCTTGTCCGAGAGTAATTTTTGGAGTTATCATAGCCTTGTTCCAAACCGACGATATGCATCTTTTACTTTCATAAATAATTATATTCTATATCATGTAATGAAATTATATAGGATATAATGTGAAGTATTGCATTCGTCTGCAGGGGTCCTGACACTTTGAGAACTTCTATCTCATCTGCGGCCCACCAACAGCACTCTCAATAACGACTACAAAAATAATAATTTTAGAAAAAAAATAAAAACCGACTTCAAAAAAATGGCCATAGTGGGGCAGACTTTAACTAATATAAAAATAAATAAATTAATTAATAATAACTCAAAAATAAAATAAAATTCACTAAAAGGTATAAAATAATTATCTTATTTAGTTACAACTAAACGACGAAATATTAACATGAAATTACTTTGTGAAGTCGGTGCCAAACAAACTATACCTATAAGCGAGCGTACCCGCCAAACATACAAAGTAAGATCCGTCTTTTGAAATAACAAAGTCTGTTAATATCAAAGATGTTATGAGTATTGTAGTAAAAACTGTGAACTTCATTAAATCTCGAGGCTTGAATCACAGGCAGTTTCAGGAATTTTTAAAAAAGATCAATGCTGAATATGGTGACATAACTTATTTCTGCGATGTTCGTTGGCTGAGCCGAGGTAAAATGTTAAAACGAGTTTTTGACTTGCGAAAAGAAATTGCCGATTTTATGCAAAGTAAAGATAAAGCTGTGCCGCATTTCAGCGATGAAGAATGGCTGGCCGATTTGGGTTTTCTTACCGATATTACATCACAACTCAATGACATGAATCAGAAATTACAAGGAAAAAATAATCTAGTTCACGAATTACTTGATTTTTTAAAAGCGTTTGAATTAAAACTCGAACTATGGATCAGTCAGTTCCAAAGAAACATTACCACGCATTTTCCTCATCTGTCATTATTCCAGATTTCGAATATGGACAAATATATTTCTGCACTTCAGGATCTGAAAACACAATTCCATTTGCGATTCCTTGATTTTCGGAGAGACGAAAAGTACCTGAATTTATTTGCTCGTCCATTCAGCGTTTCGGTTGAAGAAGTTCCGGAAGAATTTCAGATGGAATTGATAGAGCTACAGTGCAATTCAACCTTAAAAAATAAATTTGATGTTGATTTGCTTGATTTCTATTCGAAATACGTCTCCATTACAGATTTCCCCAAAATCAGAGATCATGCACTGAAAACAATATCACTTTTTGGATCCACATATACATGTGAGCAGTTATTTTCACGCATGAAAAACATGAAATCCAAAACGAGGACCAGAATCACCGATGTTCACCTTGAGAACAGTTTGAGGATTGCAACCAGCAATATTAAACCAGATATTGATAAACTGGTTAAAAATAAGCAGTGTCAGACATCTCATTGACCAATTGCATTGTATTGATTTTTATTTGCCCCTTTTGTTGATGTTGGCTCAATAAATAAATGTTTTCTACTTATCTACTTGTTTAATCATCCTGACCATTGCCAATAAAAAATCCTTATAAAAATACCTATGGTCCGGCCCGCTGTGCAGAAAAAAATTTTGGCGCTTTGAGTTACGTCAAAGGCATTTGAAGACCCCTCGCCCTAGTAGCGTGAAACCGGATATATACACCATATATTGTGGTATCCAGAGGCGAGGGATCCATTGGTTCTTGTATATATGCATGTCCAAATGTCCATATATATGTACCCCCTGCGTTTCGCAACCCTAAGTCTCAGAGCTATGAAATCCGAAAATTAAGCTCGATATAAGCTAGAAAGAATACACCAAGCTTTTGGCTAAAATTTGAACAACGGAAATGGGCATTTACATAATTATTTTTTTGTGATTTTCTCAAAAACCAACTCAAAGGATTTTTTGTTTAATTGGTGTACTTATCAAGTGTCATATGTTATTATTCGTGTAGAAATTTTAATCCGATTGAAAAAAGGAAGAGGGTGTAAATTAGGAGTGTCGCAAAATAAATATTTTAATCATTCATATTTTGTCTAGGGTAAGTCGCAGAGCTTTGGGATTGAAAACTTAAGCTATCTAGAGGCTAAAAAAAGTTACCTCAAAATTGGCTAAGATCGAAGAACCAGAGTACATCTTTACTTGAAGATTTTTGTATTTTGTAGTATAAGCGATACTGTTTTGTCAATTTGATTTATCTGTAAGGTTCACATCACTAAATAGCAACAATACTCCAGGACATCTGATGAGTTATCCACCGAGATCATATAGTACTAAATAGTACTGAATAAAATTAAAGCACTCCAATTAATAAAAATATATAATTACCTAAGGTTCCCAAAATATTTATTTTCGTATTTATAAGCCTGTGGGGTAGGCAACTGTTCGCCAATTCTGACAATTGCATATATTCCAGGCGGCGTTGCGCTCATCTGTTCTCATCAATAGACTGGTTTTTGAGTAGCAAAAAAATGAAAAATGTCCAGTAAAAATTTCAAAATGTTCAAAAAAAGGTGCACATGAAAAACATAAATTGTCAAAAAACATGTAATAATTTGTTATTAAAACTTTCAACCCTAAATGAATGTTGATTAAATCTTATCTTATTAAATGAGCAATTCTTGTATATATAAATATACAATCGGGTTCTCGAAAACGGCTCTAACGATTTCGCTAAAAATTGGTGTACATATCAAGTATCATGCGAGTTATTAGTTGTGTATAAATTTTAATCCGATTGAAATAAAGGAAGGGGTGTAAATTAGTCATGTCGTAAAATACTAGGTGTACCGGAAAGTCATTATCGGTTTTTTCGAGAAAAAAAACTACGTAATTTTTAAGAAAATGGAAAATTTATTTATTCAAAGTATTGGCCATTTGATTCTATACATCTTGCCCATCTTTCTGGCAATTTATGGATGCCATCCCAAAAAAACTGTTTGTCCTTTGAGCAAAACCATTCATCGAGCCATTTTCAACTTCTTCGAAATTGGCGAAGTGCTGCTCTGCAAGCGCGTGTCCCATCGATGCGAAAAGTTGATAGTCGGACGGGGCAAGGTCTGGAGAGTACGGCGGGTGCGATAATATGTCCCACCCAAGTGCTTTCAACGCTTCCTTGACCGGTTTTGCTTTATGAGACGGCGCGTTATCGTAAGGTTATGACAAAGCATTGCAGTACACATGCAAAGATCCCGGGTTCGAGCCCCGGCTGATCCTTTTGTCTGTAATAAAAAATAAACTTTTCTTCGTTCCCTAAATTTAAATTTGTTATTAATTGTCTTTACACGGCCTCGTTGTGGTCGCGCCCCGGGTGAAGAGAAAATTATTTTCGATCTTTGGGGTCTGCGATCGATTGGGAGGCGCTGGAATATTTAATTGTTTAATTAATGAATCAAGGCTCAGGCTGCGAAATTAAACTGCAACGAGAGGACAGTTGCTAGAAATTGACCATAATTCATATAGACAAAAGGTATTAGTTTGGGTTCAGGGATCAGTAGCTTAGTGGATATAGGAGTTAAAACTCTTATGACAAAGCATTGCAGTACATGCAAAGATCCCGGGTTCGAGCCCCTTTAAATTTTTAATATGTTTATTCCTTTATTATTAATCAGATATATCATTTGCAATTTGCAGTTCATGTTGACTTTAATTCAAAAATAATGATCGATTCTCATTTAACAGTCGAGGAATAACAATTCTATATTGGATTTTTGACGTTTCGGTTATTATTGGTAACCATTGCTGAAGACATGGAGGAATCGACTTAAAATCAAAAATAACGATCGATTCTCATCTAATCCTTGAGGAATAACCATTCTATATTAGATTTTTGACGTTTCGATTATTATTGGTAGCCATTGCTTAAGACATGGAGGAATCGACATAAAATCAGAAATAACGATCGATTCTTAACTACTACTAGAGGAATAACCTTATTGCATTCCATTTTTGATGTTTTGACTATTAATGGCAACCTCTACTGAAAACTTGGAAGAATCGACTTAAAATCAAAAAGACTAAATTCTTTTTTGGTAAACAACTCAAGCTTGAGAACGTTTTTTCTGTTTGGCTATAGCGAGACAAAATATTAAATCGGCTAGCGTTGTAAAAAAGTTAACGACCACATTCATTGAAATATCGCTCATCAATCGACTGTAAAAACAAAGTTCGCTGTTTAGTTTTTCTTATTTTTTTTTATTTTACCATACTTAATATGATAAAGTATTAGTTATTTTTTTTTAATTTTGACCCGAAAATTTAAAAAATATTTAATTTTTGAAGCGTTAAACAAATACTTACCTACTGTTTATTGAAAATCCATATAGGTTATACAGGGTGGTCCCGAATTCATGGTACAAACTTTAATGGTAGGTACAGGACATTGTAACAATGAGTTATTGTATAGGAATGTATAGTGTAATAAGTATATGTAATATGTATATGTATGTATAGTGTAATAGTAATATAGTGTATAATGTATGTATAATGTATAGCCGTTATTTCCCCTGTTTACGCCTCACCGCGTCACTTGCGACTATACATTCCTATACAATAACTCATTGTTACAATGTCCTGTACCTACCATTAACGTTTGTACCATGAATTCGGGACCACCCTGTATATATATAGGTTTCTATTTAAAAAACAAAAGTTGACCTTGAAATACCTTTACAATTCCCCTTGAACATAAGTTTCATTTACCCCCCTCCCCACCCCCTCGCAACGTTCTCAAATTAATTTCAAAAATGCAACATGTAATCTAGGAATATAATAATATTTAAAATCTCTAAATTTTTTATCATAATAATTTGTGCAAATTTCTATCCCAACAACTATTTAATTTAGAAAAAAATAAGCACTTAACCATTATTGTATTTATTACTTGTTATACTACCAATTCAATTGACGTCCGAAAATTTCCCTTATATTTTCAGTCGAATATAAATACTTCAAATTGCATATAAAATATATTATTGTTTGCATGAATTTTAGTTATGAAAATTAAACAAGAATTTTGTATTTTATTTTTGTAAAATCAATATCAAAAGTGAAATTATAATTGCAATAGTAGCTATATGTTATAATATATGCGTTTTCGATAATGTGTATTATTATTAATAGGAAAATGTGTATGTAAAATTATGCAAACGAAATTATTATATATGATTATGTCTCGATATATAATTTATACAGAGACATAGACAGCTGTTTAGCGAGAACAGGGGGCACCACGAGAAGGCAGCTGTCGCCACCCCCCACATGGATAGATAAATAAATAATAATTAAACGGGGATCGTTAATATAATTTTGATCGCAAATTACAAAATATACTAATCGAGTGATACTTTTAAATATTTCCTTTATTTACAAATGTATAAATCACTTGGAAATACAATTTGAAATTTTAAAGTCGAAAATAATGAAAATTTCAAGCCTAGTCGTGTTTTGGAACAAATAGGAGACATTGTATTTGTACCAAAATACGTCTACACTTGAGATAAGTAATTGTTAAAAGACCTTTTCCGAATCAAATACCAGTACAATGTCTCCAATACTGCAATTTGTTTCGAATCAAAGTCTTAAAACATTAGAAATTTTGTATAAAAATTTTATCAAGTATTTGTATTTAAGACACAAATATAAAAAATTTGTAGATCTGAATATGATGAGAGAAAGTTCGTTATTGACTCATGCATTAAATCAGAAACAGAAAAATAATTAGATTGAAGTTTAGAGGCGATTATTTTTAAAAGTGAATTATTTTGAAGGTTATTTTTTTTAACCGAAATTGAAATTATATTATCTATCCATGTGAAATAATTTTATTAGACTGAAAATATAAAAGCGATATTGTTTCAAACCAATATCTCATATTTAATTTAGAAAAAAGTAATAATTTTAATTTTTTATTTATTTCTACTTAATCATTTAATTTTAATGTTAGTATTAGTAGGACGAGCACCTACCTAGAAAAAGAAAAAAAATTATATTAGCAAAATTATATAGTGAAATTATGAGATTTTTTATAGAAATATTCCAATAAAATTATATTTATTTATTTTATTTGATCGTTTTTTTGAAAAATTCGAAAAAAGAATTGAAAAATTTAGAATATTTCTTAATTATTTAAATATAAGAATAGAGTATTATAAAGATATGTTACCTTAACAACCAAAGACTCATGCCTGGACCTGGAATACTCTGACCCCACAGGAACACTCTTATTACACTCGCGCACAATTAAAAATATACTCGCGAAACATTTCGATTTCGGAGGAATAAGGATTTGTGAAAACAAGGATTGAATTTGGATAGAATATGGGAAAGGATATAAGCTCACGTGGGCAGGGACGCCAGCCCCTGAAGTAGATCTGTACATCTTTATTTTTAAGAATAAGGAAGTACACATCTACCCGTTACCCTAAGATAAAGTATTTGATTTTCTAGAAAATAAGAAAATCAAATACTTACTCTAAATGTTAATATTAGTATGACGAGCACCTACCTGAAAAAAGAAAAAATATATTATTAGTAAAAATAATATAGAAAATTTAAAGTATTTTTTATTCAAATATTTTAAAGAAAATTATATTTAATATATTGTTTTAAATTTAAAAAAAAAAAAAAAAAACGAAAAAATTACTTGAAAAATTTAGAGTATTTCTTACTTATATATGAATAGAGTATTATAAAGATATTTTACCATTTCAGAAAAAGTCTCCTGCTTGGACGTGGAGTACTCTGGCCACTAGGAACACACTTTACACTCGCGAACAAGTAAAAAAATACTCGCGAAACAGTTCGAAGGAATATGGATTTGTGAAAACACAGATTGAAGTTGGATAGGATTAGGGAAAGGATATAAGCTCAAGTGGGCAGCGACGCCAGCCCCTGAAGTAGATCTGTACATCTTTATTTATAAGAATAAAGAAGTACACATCTACCGGTTACCCTAAGATAAAGTATTTGGTTTTCAAGAAAATAAGAAAATCAAATACTTACTCTAAATGTTAATATTAGTAGGACGAGCACCTACCTGAAATAAGAAAAAAAATATTATTAGTAAAATAATATAGATAATTTAAAGTATTTTTTATTCAAATATTTTAAAGAAAATTATATTTAATATATTATTTGTTTAATTTGAATTTTTTTTTAAAAAATCGAAAAATTTATTTTAAAAATTTAGAGAATTTCTTACTTATATATGAATAGAATATTATAACGATATTTTACCTTTACATAAGAGATAAAGTCTCCTGCTTGGACCTGGAATACTCTGGCCATACAGGAACACACTTTACACTCCCGCACAAGTAAAAATATATTCGCGAAACACTTCGAAGGAATATGGATTTGTGAAAACACGGAATGAAGTTGGATAGGATTAGGGAAAGGATATAAGCTCACGTGGGCAGGTACGCCAGCCCCTGAAGTAGATCTGTACATCTTTATTTTTAAGAATAAAGAAGTACACAACTACCCGTTACCCAAAGATAAAGTATTTGATTTTCCATAAATGAAGAAAATCTAATACTTACTCTAAATGTTAATATTAGTAGGATGAGCACCTACCTGAAATAAGAAAAAAATATTATTAGTAAAATAATATAGATAATTTCAAGTATTTTTTTATATAAACATTCTAAAGAAATTTATATTTAATATATTATTTATTTAATTTGAAATTTTTTTTAAAAAAATCGAAAAAATTATTTGAAAAATTTAGAGAATTTCTTACTTATATATGAATAGAATATTATAAAGATATTTTACCTTTACAGAAGAGATAAAGTCTCCTGCTTGGACCTGGAATACTCTGGCCATACAGGAACACACTTTACACTCCCGCACAAGTAAAAATATATTCGCGAAACACTTCGAAGGAATATGGATTTGTGAAAACACGGAATGAAGTTGGATAGGATTAGGGAAAGGATATAAGCTCACGTGGGCAGGGACGCCAGCCCCTGAAGTAGATCTGTACATCTTTATTTTTAAGAATAAAGAAGTACACAACTACCCGTTACCTAAAGATAAAGTATTTGATTTTCCATAAATGAAGAAAATCTAATACTTACTCTAAATGTTAATATTAGTAGGATGAGCACCTACCTGAAATAAGAAAAAAATATTATTAGTAAAATAATATAGATAATTTCAAGTATTTTTTTATATAAACATTCTAAAGAAATTTATATTTAATATATTATTTATTTAATTTGAAATTTTTTTTAAAAAAATCGAAAAAATTATTTGAAAAATTTAGAGAATTTCTTACTTATATATGAATAGAATATTATAAAGATATTTTACCTTTACAGAAGAGATAAAGTCTCCTGCTTGGACCTGGAATACTCTGGCCATACAGGAACACACTTTACACTCCCGCACAAGTAAAAATATATTCGCGAAACACTTCGAAGGAATATGGATTTGTGAAAACACGGAATGAAGTTGGATAGGATTAAGGAAAGGATATAAGCTCACGTGGGCAGGGACGCCAGGCCCTGAAGTAGGTCTGTACATCTTTATTTATAAGAATAAAGAAGTACACAACTACCCGTTACCCAAAGATAAAGTATTTGATTTTCCATAAATGAAGAAAATCTAATACTTACTCTAAATGTTAATATTAGTAGGATGAGCACCTACCTGAAAAAAGAAAAAAATATTATTAGTAAAAACATATAGGGAAGTGAAAGTATTTTTTATTCAAATATTCTAAAGAAAATTATATTTAACATTTATTTATTAAATTTGAATTTTTTTTTAAAAAAATCGAAAAAATTACTTGAAAAATTTTTGAGTATTTCTTACTTATATATGAATAGAGTATTATAAAGATATCTTACCTTAACAGAGAAAGTCTCTTGCTTGGACCTGGAATAGATACTCTGGCCACAAATGTTAATATTAGTAGGACGAGCACCTACCTGGAAAAAGAAAAAAATATTATTAGTAAAAACATATAGGGAAGTGAAAGTATTTTTTTAAAAAAATATTCGGAATAAAATTATATTTAATATATTATTTATATAATGGTTTTTTATTTTTTAAAAATTATAAAAAAGTACTTGAAAAATTTATAGTAATTCTTACTTATATAATTATAAGAATAGAGTATTATAAAGATATGTTACCTTTAGAGCCAATGTCTCGTGTCTGAACCTGGAATACTGTGACCCCACAGGAACGGAACACACTTACGTACACTCCCGCACAAGTAAATATATACTCGCGAAACACTTCGAAGGAATAAGTAATTGTGAAAACATGGATAGAAAACAGTTGGTTAGGATTAGGGATAGGACATGATTCTCTTAATATTTGGGCAGGGATGTCAGCACCTGAAGTGGATCTGTATATCTTTATCTATAAGAACAATAGAAGTACCTACCTACCCGTTACCCAGATATTAATATTTTATTCACGTTCGCAAATTTAATAAATAAATTTATATTTAATGGCTTCTTGGATTCTATGCAGTTAAATAATATAAGGTATGAAGAGTTGTTTATTAGTGAGGGTTGGAGTCAGTTGAGAGGGCGGATGAAGGTGGAGAGGCTATATTGAAACACTCACAGTCGATGTTTCATTCGTCACTGCCTGACACATATTTACCATCTCCCTACCTTTCTCCCCTTTATATACCCCTCACCAGGTTCCCATTGTCCCTATATTCCCCCCTCCTTACACTCACAGTCGATGTTTCACTCGTCACTGACTGACACATACTGACCATCTCCCTGTCTCTCCTCCCCCTTATATAGCCCTCGCAACGGGGATCCCATTGTCCCTATCTCCCCCTCATTTACCCCTCCCTATCTCCCCCCTCATTTACATTATCAATTTTTTAGCCGTGTTTACTGAATACCATTCGACTTTCACTCGCCTCTAACGATGAACTCAAAGTAAAATTCAAAATTGGTTACCAAGAGTACTGACCTCAAAAAACAATACCAGTTTTCTACCCTGGATTGTCGGCAATAGTTTTAAAGTTTTTAATTGAATTTCATTCGTCTTATATGGCTGAGCGTGGTCAGTGTGGAAAAAATCGTGGACCAAAAAAACGATAACATCCATCCATCCATACATCCATCCGCACGCACTAAATGAAAAAATCGCACTTTTTGGCCTCTCGACGAGACCCCTTGTAATTTTTGACAAAACCGTCACTTGCTAAAATTCAACCTAATTGAATACTACAATTTGTGACTTTAATTGAGTCCATGGGTTCCGTAGTCTTTACCTGATGACCCTTTGAAGTCGCGCTTGCCGCGAGACCGATTACAATACTTTCCACATGCTTCGCATTGGATAAAGTAAAAAAGTCTTAGAAAGTTAGTTCTTGTGCTAAAATGTTTCTATTTCCAATGCGGAGAATTGATTAGATTTTAGAGTTTCTAGCTTTAAAACTTCTGGTTAAAAAATGCAAAAAACATAATTTTTTGAATGGTTTTATTGAGATTTTAAAACGATTTTATAATATAGGTAGGGCATAAATGAACAATTTATTTATATTTAAGTTTATTATTAATTACATATAAGTTATCATTAATATTTATAAAATCTAAACATACCATTCTTTATACTTTATTTATATACTGTAATTGTCTATGCAAGGTCATACAGCTGCAGTAACTTGCGTTGCATATGCTGCAAATGGACTCTTTGCTGTCTCTGGCGGGGAAGATAAAACCGCCCGTGTCTGGGGCCTCACTCTTGGCCTTATCGTAACAGTTTTTAGGGTATTTTTTATCTATCTCAATTTCTATATCTTAATTATATCAATAACCGCTTTTCATTCTCTAAATGTTTATAAATTTATACAGGGTGTTCCACAGAACTCGTTAATTAAAAGTTTTCATGGAAGGAGTTGAGAGAAAAATTTTAAGTTTGACATATTTATGTTTTAGAATATGCTCTTTTTAAATAAATTATTAACAACTTTTGGGCATTTTCTTGTCGCAATCGCTATCAACTTTCTTATTTTCAATGGAACTCCCCAAATATCTTCACATCATTGAGTGGATATCGATGAGGCAGTCCAAAAAAAGAAGATAATTTACACTTATCTTTTTATTCATAAAACCGACGTTTCGTAGGCGATTCCCTCCTTCTTCAGGGTCTGTAATTAATTAAAATGGAATTTGGCCATCATTACAAACAAGATCATCACAATTTTTTTTTATAAATACAATTAATATATAATATTATAGATAATTATATACATTTTGTCTTTTTTTTTAAATCAAAAATATTCTACTCACTTTGAAAAGTCAGTGAAAGAAATCCAATGCGACATTCTCCACTCTTTCAGTGGCAGTAACAATAATATATTGTATTTCATTCTCAGCAGAATTATAATGTAGTAATGATTTGCAAATTTTGATATAAATATATATCATTAGCCAAATCCCTTCCCAGATAAAACGTGCGTCTAGCGGTTGTGAGCATAATTATTTGATTTATACAGTACAACAATGTGTATTTTTCTTTAATTACACTTTATACATATATATACAAACTTCTTATAAATTATTTATTTATTTATTTTATTTCATTATTATTTTTTCTTTTTTCATCATAAATCTTAAAAAGGTTTGACAAGTCTTTAAATCAAATTACAAATTTACTATTTACATTTATTTACATATTATCTATTTACATT
>JALMQS010000153.1:2934774-3202551 GCA_024734495.1 Forficula auricularia | reverse complement strand
TATATATAGGTATGTGTGTATGTATATTTGCATCAAGCAAAGGACAACCTCTTTGTTTTTCTCTATGTATATAAGTAGGTGTAATTTATTTGTTTGAGACTATTATAGTTTCGGAAGGTTTGACCTTGATCATCAGTCTTTTTAATTAGAAATATTTGTTATGTATTTATAAGTAGGTTATAAGTTATATTGAAGTAGGTAGTCCATTAAATTATTTAAATTTTATTGAATCTCCGACGTTTCGAAGACTTTTTTTCTCTCCTCTTTCTTCAGGGTATTGAATAGTTATTGATACAATACTCTGTAGAAGGAGAGAAAAACGAAACGTCGGAAATTGAATAAAATTTAAATAATTTAATGGACTGCCTTTCATTATAACGTACTTATTTTTCTTATCAGTCCGTCTTTCTAAGAAAATAAATAAAAGTTATGTATTAATGTTTAATCACATCAAGCAGAGGACAACCTCATTGATCTCTCTTTATAAATCAACAACTGTGCTACTCTGGACAAAAAAAATAAAAATCCTCCCGGATAGAATTCTTAATAAATATTTCACAATATTTTCATCAAAAGAAGGTCAACACGTATGCAGAGGTATCTTCTTTGATGCCATTGACCGTTTGTGAATTCAAATCTAAACGTTAAAAAGTAAATATTTGAATAAAAAAAAAACTTTCTTTAATTTTATATTTTATGATTTAGTTACCCATTTCAGGTTGTTTCGTTCCATGAAAAGCATACGTGTGTGTGTATGACCCCTGGGCCTATTTCCTATCCGAATCGCTCTCTCCTTAAGAAGTGCCAATCATTAAAAAAAATCTAATCGTCCAAATCCTCAGCTCTGACGAAAATTTATAATTGAAAAGAAGCAGCGGATTCATTTGAACGGCTGGCTGAGTGAAAAGAGCAGTGCATTTTTTTCTTGTCTGATCCAACACTTTCCATCTTCTTTAAATTTCCATTACGATGACATTGGCATTCAGAATAATAGTAGGTGAACACTTCCGGTATCCGCTCCCTTCTTTATTATCAGCGAAAGTGATCTTTTAAAGCGATCATTTAAATCCCAGCATCTACAGTATTACAGTTAATTCCTACTACCTATATTACATGAATAATGAAAAGCAAATTTGTAAAAAATCAGATTACAATATCTATCTATCTATTCTTATTAAACGAGCAAAAATTGTTTATTTGTTTTTAACTTAGTTCTATTTTGAAAACGGCTATACCGATTTTGATGAAACCAACTCTATTAACAAGTTTTGAGGATGAGAAAACAATCTGGCTAGGTCTGGACCTCGACAAAATTTCATCTTAATTGATCTTTTCTTAATTAAAGTAATTATTTATAGATGAATATCTCAATAAAAAAGTTTTTTTTTTACATTTTTTTCAATTATCTTTTATTTTTAATTGGTTTTTTAATTTTAAAACCCACTAATAAGTTATAGCAAATATTATTATATTATATTAAAATTAGGAATTTTTTGTTTGTTTTTAATTAACAGGTGTCTAAATCATAACAAAACAGGTGTGTTTACAAAAAAGTGGTTGAAGTGGCTTTTTTTATATAACTTGGAAACAAATCTTATTTAATTTTATTATATATATTTTTTTTTCATCTAATAATAACTTGACTGGTGTCGTTGACATATATTTTATTAATATATAAGTTTAATTTATTCGAAGTTGAGATTTTTGTATATAGGGATAAAAAGAAAAATATTCTATTCTATTTTTTTGTAAGAAGTGATTACTGTTCTGTTCTGTATTGATAAGGTTGTTATTAAAAAGAGAAAAAATTGTGTTTTTTGTGAATGTGCCAAATATCTTTTGAAAATTGTATTCTGATGGCCTTCAATGGTAACGAAGGTAAAAAGAAAATTTAAACGAATGTGTGACATGACTATTTGGTAGGTAAACTATTGATACATGTTTGTTTTTGGATTCTGACTGTACTTTTGTAAATTAATATCAAGAATGTTCTTATAATTATAGAAGCCCTGAAGAAGTCGGCAAAGTCGACGAAACGTTGGTGGATAAATAAAAAAGTCACACATAAAAACTTGTTAAATTGAAAGTTTTTGCCGAGAGTAGCAGAATTTTTATATATTGAAGGAGACAATAAAAGATGTTCGTCTTGCTGGAATTATAAATTTTATTTATTCATAACGAGACTATAGTTCGAGGGCTTTACCCTTTTCATCAGTCTATTACAATATTACATTGTAATAGATTAATGAAGAGGGCAAAGCCCTCGAAACTATAGTCTCGTTATAAATAAATAAAATTTATAATTCCACCAGAAGACACACTCTTTTATTGTCTCCTTCATAAAAACTTGTCCTTATTTTCCCAATATAAACTTTCAAATTATAATTTAATTTAATGTTTTTATTTCAGATCATATACGATTATTTTTAACCGACTTAAAAAAAAAGGGGGGGGGGGTTCTCTAATCGACTGATGTTTTTTTTTTTATTATTATTATTTTTTCCTATTTATTTTTTTATAATGTTTATCAATATGAACGAATGTGGGCAAATTGGTGTACGAGTAAACAAATATACACATAATATGTAGACCACTAGAAAGCTAGAAATGCAAAAACTGGGTGCAGGGTGGGGTGGATGTGGGAGGTGCAGGAGGTGGGGTGCAGTTGTGGGGGATCCGGGGGTGGGAGGCGCGGGTGGGATGGAGCGGAGTGGGGGTGCAGTGGTGGGGGCGAGGTGTGTGGTTTCGGGGGGGGGGGGGTTACCGTGCATCGCTCGGTGGCTCCAGGTACTATGGTATAAAACAAAAAATAAATATACCTTGAGATAAATGATGCATCCATGTGAGTTTTCTGTTCACTAAACTGTCCTTTATAGAAGTCTTCAAACTAAAATTTAAAAGAATTGAAATTAAATAACACATTTAAACAAATAAATCAAAAAAGTTTGTTGAGTTAAATAATATAGGAATTTACCTTTTGAGTAATTGTTGTCAATTCTTGTGGCATAGAGAAAGAGGGACTCATCGTTCTACTAAATGGCCAAAAAGTTTGCTTGAAAAATTAAAAATTAAAATTATTTTAATATAAAATAGAATTAGTTAAAATATTTATTAAATGTATATTTAAAAAATACTCACTTGTAAAATGTGACTAGAAAATTCAATTCCCAATTCAATATTGCCATTAATTCTATATGTCTGGAATTGATTACTTAAATCTCTTGAAATAATTCGTGTCGTTGATCATTTCATTTAGGTTCTTGCTAAAATACAAGCTATGGGCATTCTGAAATGAAAAGAATTAGAAAATTTTATTAGCTTTATTGTAATAGACTGATGAAGGAGGAAAAGTTCTCGAAACTATAGTCTCGTTATAAATATATTAAAAATCTTATTATATTAAACGAGCAAAGTTTATATATATATATATATATCCGGTCGGGTTCTCGAAAACGGCTCTAACGACTTGGATGAAATTCACGGGTTAGGAGGGTTTTGTGTTGAACATTCGATCTGTCACGGTCTCATCTTCGGCTAAGTTTTTTTTGATGGGTTTGTTGTTAATTTAAATAATTATTCACAGGTGGTTGTCTCGATAACTATCTTTACTTTTTCAACAATACAAATAAATAATCAATAAAATAATGTAAACAAAAGAAATTAATGATCTACTCTTTTTTTTTTTTTTTTTTGGCTTTTCGGCCATGGTAGCCATAAGCCATTTACGATACTATTTATTTTTATTTTTAAATTTGTCTCTACCTCGGGGGTCAGATTTTAGCCGGATGCCTCGAGCCGGATTCGAACTCGGGTCCTCTTGGTTAGCTGGCTGACATGCTACCGCCTAGCCTACTCCGACCCCCCCAATGATCTACTCTTATTAAACGAGCAAAAATTGTAGGTATATTTATACAGAGTGATTCACGGTCGATGGCACGTTAGACGTTTATAGAAAACGGAACGCAGGATTTTTCTGAAAATTTAGCCACCTTACATTTTCTTACCTGTTCTATCGATCTAAAAATATTTTCAGCATTGCGACGTTTCTGCTTCCATCGAAAAGTCGTAGCAACTTTATTTTTTTAAATAGAATACTCAACACGTTTTTAGAACCACACTTCTATTAAAATACTTTTTTTGTTAATATTGTCCTATACCTATCTCTATCGGGTTTTCGAGGTAAAAAATAATTTGTGTTAAATAGCGGTCCAAAACATGGCCCTAATTAAACTTAAATAAATTAATAATAAATAAATAAATAAATAAATAAATCTTTATTCCTCGACCTGCTTAGAGGCAACAAGTCCTCGGTGGCTAGGTCCTCCAAACACCAATACAATCTAGCTACAATACATTAATAAACATCAATACAAATTAATTACAACAATTTAACAAATAATAAAAAAGTAAAAAAAAAAAAAAAAAAAATAGGCATGTATGCTCATTAACAAATAACATGACCATAGATTTCCATCAAAAGACAAAAGTAATTTAAAAATTCCGCGCAAAAACCCGATACCAGGAGCAAGCGACGCATTAGCCATCCCGGCATTTGCCATAAGTTGTTAAGGAAACCTGGTCAAAACCTTAACAAGGATGGAAGGCTTCCATTCATGGAAAGTTGATATTTTGGTGGTAGTTTATAGACAGATCCGAAGTATTTAATTTACGCCGAAAAATCGACTCCATATTATTCAGGGCGTGCTAAGATTACTACTATTTCCGGTATTCATAAAGGGGTCAAAAGTTCGTTTTTCAAATGAGACCCCCCTATATCGGGTGTTTTTTAGAGGTATAGAACTTCGAATTGAAATAAAACACAAGAAAATCGTTTTAATGTCCATCAATTTGGCTTTATTGGATAGGATAATTTTATGCCATTAATGTTTAAATATGATTTCGGGCATGTGGCCGCCGCGGCTTGCTCGAAATCAGATTGATCTCGATGCTGATTTTCATCGCAAAATTTTGTTCAGTGATGAAGCTCATTTTTGGTTGAATGGCTACGTCAGCAAGCAAAATTGCCGCATTTGGATAGAAGAGAATCCACTATGAGACCCTTGAGACGCCATTACATCCACAAAAACTGACTGTTTGGTGTGCTCTATGGGCTGGTGGAGTCATTGGGCCATACTTTCTTCCGAAATAATGCTGGAGAGTCAGTTACCGTTAATGGAGACCGGTATAGAGCCATGATAACCGACTATTTTGTTCCCGAATTGGATGGCATGAATGTGGATGAGTTGTGGTTCCAACAAGATGGCGCTACATGCCACACAGCGCACGTCACAATCGATTTATTGAAGGAAACATTCGATGAGCGCACAATTTCGCGGAATGGACCTCGTCAATTGGCCACCAAGATCGTGTGATTTGACACCATTGGATTATTTTCTTTGGGGATATGTGAAGCTCGCTCGTCTACGCCAACAAACCCAGAAACGTTAGGGGACTTGGAAGCCAACATTCGTGGCGCTAGGTTGCCAAAGATACGCGTCCACCATATGCTGGAAAGCGGTTGAAAATTGGACCTGTAGAATTGGATTTATTCGAGCCAGCACAGGCGGCGGCCACATGCCCGAAATCATATTTAAACATCAATGGCATAAAATCATCCCTCCAATAAAGCCAAACTGATGGACATTAAAACGACTCTCTAAATGTGTTCCATTTCAATTCGAAGTTCCATACCTCTAAAAAAAACACTCACGATATCACTCAATAAATTGAAAGAGGAAGAAAAATTATTTAAGACGATATATCATGTTCCTATACCTAAAACATCAAGTTTTCTTAATAAAGCCGCTTTTTCGTGAAAAATTACATTTTAATGAATTTAATTTTAACTAACCATGGAAATATCAAGCTTATGACAGTTTGTTGACTATTTATAAGTAACTTATAAACAGTTTATTGACAATGTTCAAAAAAATCTCCCAAAATGACCGCAAATATTGATTATTCAAACGAAGTTCTTATGAAATTATTTATTTTGTACCATAACAGCTTCGTTTGAAATTATTTATTTTGTACTATAAGAAATTCTTTGAATAATCAATATTTGCGGTCATTTGGGAGATTTTTTTAGTTTATGGAAAAAGGAATGCAGGATTTTTCTGAACAATTTACGCACCTTACATTTTCTTACCTGTTCTATCGATCTAAAATATTTTCAGTCTTGCGACGTTTCGGCTTCCATCGAAAAGTCATAGCAACTTTATTTTTGTAAATAAAACACCCCGTATATTAACATGTTTTTAGAAGCTGCCTTTTATAAAAATACTTTTTGTTAATATTGTCCTATACCTATCTCTATCGGGTTTCGAGATAAAAAATAATTTGTGTTAAATATGGCCCTAATTAAACTTAAATAAACTTAAATTAGAACTCTCAATGCATGAAAAGGTAATATTTTGGTGGTAGTTTAGACAGACCCGAAGTATTTAATTTAGATAGAAAGAAAATATTTTGACGTGACAACGTCTTATAAATTGGTTTGCCGGGTGACACTTCAAGAAACTGCGTTACGCTCCGCTCACGTTATGCGCTCACAATGAGAGCGAGTGAGAGGCACGCGTCCCTTCCACTCGGGCATGGTTAGCCCGCCTAAGAGCGAGAGAGACAGACATAAAAAGTGAAAGGCACGCGTCCCTTCCACTCGAGCACAGTTAGCCCGCCTAAGAGCGAGAGAGACAGAGCGAGAGAGAGAGAGTGAGAGAGATAGGCATACACACCGGTTCATGTCTTGCGCTTCTATTTCGCTTAGGCGCCTGCATACAAGTTTACACGTTGCCAGTTAATTGTAAAACAATTGTGTAGTGATAATGTGAAGGTAGTTTCGTCCATCGCAACAATTCAAACAGCAAAGGTAAATAATTTCAGACTGATAATATAACATGATGAAATAAATGACTAAGACATAAGTGAATAGGTTATGTTGTAGTAATCACAATCACTGCGCAAGGTAGTAAGCGCGCGATTTACAAATTCAAAGATCAAATGTGAATTTGTTTTCTCCTTTTAGAAAATACACTTTGAATTAAAATCGATTGATATTAACAATTAATGTGATTTAAATAAATGTTCTAACTTTTAAGTTTAGTTTTTATATTTATAACAATGTAAAACAAGTTAAATTTATTAATAACTTATAACAACTGATTGATTTAACATAAACCAATTTTGTGAATTCTTGAATTTGTTATATAAATGTTTTAAATTGTTACTATTATTTCATCCTTCTTCCTACTATACGAATGAATATTCACATTAAAATTATTTTACCACTCAAAGTCGTTGTCACGTAAAACTTTCGCCCGTATACCGACTTTACAGGCAACAAAAATGAACAAATAAATAAGTCGAAAATGAGTCAGCCACATATATTTATACATATATAAACGATGTAAGTGCTAATTTAATTTTCATGATGGTGAAAGAAATGTTTAATGTTTTTGAAACTCTGGCGCTCTGGCGTTGATGATTTAGTTTAATAAATAAAGTAAAGTGAACTTTCCCAGAAAATGATTTTTTTTTTAATAAAGAAATATTAAAAATCATAAAAAAAATGGTGGCATAATAAGAATGAGAAAGAATTCTTGAAAGGAAATCGTTGATCCATGATCAGATAACAAGAACAAAGCAAATGGAACTGTTAAGGAAATAGTAATAAAAATAATAGGAATAATGATATCAAATAAATAAAGGAATGATGAAACGATGATGCTCTGATGATCAGAGGCTGAGAGGAAATTCCTCCCACTCATATTCACATTTATTAATTATTATTTTACTGTGGACTTTCTAATTGCTCTGATAACAATAAGCAAATAAATAATACAAGTCCAGGGTTGGGGGGGGGGGGCTTCAGCCCTTGAAACTACCGGTATACTTGAGGCACATCAATACTTAAAATCAGCTTGCGCAACGACCCCAAGTGATTTTTTTATTTTTTAAAACCCACTAATAGTTCATGACAAATAAAAAAATTTTCGGCTTCATCAATAGTATCACTTTGGTTTCATACGTACCAAAGAAAGGAAAAACATGTTTCTCGTTTCTTCCCTACGCGAAACTGGATCCCATTGATCAATCTACTGGAGAGCAGCAGAACCCAGAAGTAATTACTTTTTACAAAACCACTAAATATGGAGTTGACACAGCTGATCAAAGGCTATCTACATTCAGTGTCAGTCGGAACCTTAGACCATGAAATATATAGATACGTTACGCTCTGCTACTCTCCACACAGAGTGAAGTGAGGCCAACATCGCCTACAGATGACGTCACGTTCTCGCATAAATATTTTGGTTATATTAATTTAATATTAATTTGCGATTATTTGAATCCAAAATAAATAATCTAAGCTACGATAAATTTATCTCAATGTATAATAATTCCTATAGTGGCCATGCTATTTCTGGGTGCTCCTACCTACAGATGACGTCACATTCTCTAGTTGATGTTGGCCTCACCAAATCGACACCAGGGCGTGTCTATATATTTCATGGTCTAAGGCCGGAACATAAGACGCTGACCTATGGTCATTTTACTTTACCATACAGGGTATGGTCAAGTATTGTAATCGTGCATGAAAAAAGTGTTTTTTCCCTTCGTTTTTTTCGAAATATATCAAAAACGGCTGAAACTATTTTGATTAAAAAAATTGAGCTAAACCATGGCATTTCGCTCTACAAAAAAGCCCTAATAAGTGAACATCGAAAAAATTATATTTTTCAAGATAATAATTGTTTTGTCAAAATGTCTGTTAGTCTGTCTGGTTGTCTGTGCGTTACCAAGTTTTTGTGGACGCACTAGCTCAAAAACTAGTTTGAATATCAAAACCAAATTTTTACACGTAGTTTCGGTCTATTGATATTGAGAGCTGATTAGATTTTGGCGCATATCGATCCAAAATTAAGGGGGTTGAGGGGGGGGGGTTGAAAATTAAAAAAAATCTAGGCCATTTGAACAAACTCAACCAAATTTTGTATACATAATCAGTGGACCCCAAGAAGCCTAAAAATGCAAAAACTAACCGCACTAAATGGGGGGGAGGGTCAAAAAATGAAAATCTTGACAATTTACCAAACTCAACCAAATTTTGTATACATAATCAGTGAGGCCCACAGGAGCCTAAAAATGCAGTAACTAACCCCCCCCCCTACATGAATATAAATAATTTTATTAAATATTAAATATAAGGAGTGGCCAGGTTGTATGGTAAAGTCAAGTGGGCACATCAGAACACGTCAGCTTATTTTTTAATGTGAACTTTCTAATTACTCTGATAACAATAAGCAAATAAATAATACAAGTCCAGGCTGGGGGGTCGAAAGCTGGTGGCTTGGATATCTTATTGAAGAAAATGGTTCTCTTTCTATCCTCTGGAGAAGCTGAAGAAAGTTACAATAAAAGACGTTATTTACTGGGTTGCAGAATCATCGCAAAATAGAAGGGTAAACTTACTGCGGAGATCTTGGATGAAGCTTTGGCTTAGACTTCGAGCTACGAGAAAACAACTACACAAACATAAATTTGTCAAATAAAATGGACTTCAAAAGGTATAAAATAATTATTATCTTATTTAGTTACATCTGAACGATGAAATATTAACATGAAATTACTTTTTGAAGTCGGTGCCAAACATATACATTTTATGAATCGGATCTTACTTGAGTACGTTTGGCGGGTCGTGTCACTTATATAGTTTGCTCTTTAGCACCGACTTCAAAAAGTGATTTCATGTTAATATTTCGTCGTTTAGTTGTAACTAAATTAGATAATTATTTTATACCTTTTAGTGTATTTTATTTTATTTTTAAGTTATTATTTTATTTGTTGAATTTAATTTTTTTGAAGTCGGGCGAATGAATCAGAAAATGATAATAAAATTCAATTCATTGATAGAGAAATTATCTCGAAACGTTAGCGAGTTTTAAATGAACGTTTTAAGATGAAAGATTTCAATGTGCCGATGGTAATAGATTCAAATTTACTAGAAAATCATAGATGGTCACCTATTAAATCCGATGGAATGGAATATTTTTAATTATATGTCAGGGGGGTTGTTTTACCCCTCGGGAATCGAACCCGAGTGCCAGTAACTGCAATCCGGGCCATCTGGCTCACCCGTGGGATTACATATGTCAGAGAGGTTTGCATCCCGCAGGTGAGCCAGATGTCCCGGATTGCTGTTACTGGCACTCGGGTTCGATTCCCGAGGAGGTGAAAACAACCCCTCTGACATATAATTAAAAATATTGCATTCCATCGGATTTAATAGATGACACCAACTTATGATTTTCTAGTGAACGTTTTAAGATTGTTTTTTTTCAAGATTTTACTTGTTATAATTTCGATTATTTGCGCATAAGAATTGGAGATTTCTGTTATTTTGTGATTGATCATATCACCAGAACTTGACCAAATTAATATAGGACCACCCCTAAGGTATCCAATTTCCAATAAAAGAAGAATCATCAAAATTGGTTCATAAACAAAGAAGTTATGAGTGAACATACATAACAAAAAAGGTCACAATACCAATGAAAAATCAACTGGTGTGTTCACCACACGACTTTCACATTTTCATTTATTTGAAGTCAACACTACTAATTTACACCCCTTCCTTTATTTCGTTTTTATTGATTTTCTCAAAAATGGCTATAACGATTTTTTAAAAAATTAGTGTATTTATCAAATGTCATGAGTTAATAGTTGTGTCAAATTTTTAATCCGATTGAATTAAAGGAAGGGGTTGTAAATTAGGAGTGTCGTAAAATAAATATTTTAATCGTTCATATCTCGTCTTCGGAAAGTCGCAGAGCCTTGAAATTTGAAACTTAAGCTATCTAGAGGCTACAAGAAGTATAACAAGATTTTGGCTAAAATAGAAAAACCGGAAGTTGATGTTTACGTACGTAAGAATTTACCCCCCCCTGCGTTTCGCAGTCATAAGTCTCAGAGATACGACTTAAGCTTGATATAGCCTAGAAGGAGTACATCAAGCTTACGCAAAGATCTCCTTGGGTGGAGCTGGAGTATTTATACTCCAGTGCCGCCGGAGATCGTAAGCCAGACATCGTGATGGCAGGGCCGGAAGATCGGGTGACGGTCATTGATGTCCAGGTGGTCTCCGCGCTCGCCGGACTGGAGGTTGCCAACAAGAACAAAATTAATTATTATAGTTGCAACTCCAGTCTGGTCGGGAATATCGCGGAGAGGTTCGGAGTCGCCGCCGGTGCTGTCACCGTTTTGGCTGCGACAATATCGTGGAAGGGGGTGTGGTGTCCCCGGTCCTTCAGGGACCTGCGCGCCCTGGGTGTCCCCAAAACTACATTAAACAAAATGACACTCAGGGCGATGTTAGGCTCCCTTTTTAACTTTTCTAGTTTTATGAGGCGGACTTTCAGGACGGGGCCCGGCCTTAGTTGATTAAAATTGAAAGTTTAAATTTATGTGCATTGCTGGGCTGGTCATCTTCGACAAATGACTTTCTGCAGTGGCCAGCCCATCTTAAACGAATTTTAACGTTTTTTAACATTAATGTTAACTTTTATTTATATTTTTTTCAATTATTTTTTTTTTGTTTTTGTAATGTTATTATTCTTGCTTAATCGCAGTGCACAGTTGTGGGGCGCTTTTGGCGCTCCCAACTCTCTGGCCTCGGTTCTGGTATTCTACTGGCGCCCATATATACATTGACATTTTACCAATAGCCACAACATCTGGCATTATTTTTAGACGGCTGATGAGGTGTTACAACCTAATTTGTAAACAAATCTATTTTCTTTCTGTAAAGGGCTGCCCCCTCTGCGTGGCGCAATAAATCAGTCATTGAAATCGAAAGACCGGAAGTGGACATTTACATGAAACACAGGAGTTTTTGACGGGTTATAGTGGTGTTTCACAAAGAGGAAACACATTTTATATTATATTTTCAGCCTACGCAACTGGTAACCAATAATAATCGTGTAGTTCATTATATTTAAATTTATTACTAGAGAAGCCTCTATTCTCGTACTAAATCTCAGATAAAAGTTTTCACTTTTTTCCTATTCTGATATTAATTGTTAATTTGCAATTATGTGTAAAAAATTAGAAGTCAGTATTCTTTCTATATAGTAAGTACTTTTAATTAGAAGGAGTACTTAAATAAAGACAGTGAAACTATTAAATTAAGTTCTATAGAATGAAATTGATTCGCTCTCGCAAAATGAGTGAGTCTGTCTTTCTCTCTGACATTGACCCTAACTTATAAAATGGATGACTCAGTAGGGCGTCATCAAGAAGCCTGCCTGCTCAGGTGAAAGTAAAAGGATTCTTATGGTCAGACAAACGGGAAGCGGATTCTTGCGGCTTTGATAAGTTAAATACAGACTATATACTACTACAGCCTTCCAAATTATTCGCCCTTTTTTATATTCAAATTCACCTTCCTGTAGTGAAATAAGTTGACGTGTTCTGATGTGGCCATCCACTTGACTTTACCATACAACATTGCCCCTCACTTATATTTAATATTTAATAAAATTATTTATAATCATGTAGGGGTGGGGGGTTAGTTTTTGCATTTTTAGATTACTGTGGGCCCACTGATTATGTATACAAAATTTGGTTGAGTTTGGTACAAGGGCCTAGATTTTCATTTTTTGACCTACACCCCCCCCCCCCCATTTTGGGCGGTTAATTTTTGGATTTTTAGACTTTTGGGGTCCCAATGATTATGTATACAAAATTTCGTTGAGTTTGGTAAATGGCCAAGATTTTCATTTTTTGACCCCCCCCCCACCCCATTTTGGGCGGTTAGTTTTTGCATTTTTAGATTTCTGGGGTCCCACTGATTGTGTATACAAAATTTGGTTGAGTTTGCTCAAATGGCCTAGATTTTTAATTTTTAACCCCCTCCACCCCCTTAATTTTGGGTCGATATGCACCAAAATCTAATCAGCTCTTAATCTCAATGGACCAAAACTACGTGTGAAATTTGGTTTCGATATTCACACTAGTTTTTGAGCTAGCTCGTCCACAAAATTTGGTAACGCACAGACTAACTAACTAACAGACATTTTGACAAAACAATTATTATCTCGAAAAATATAATTTTTTCGATGTTCACTTATTTAGGGCTTTTTTTGTAGACCGAAATGCCATGGTTTCGCCCAATTTTTTTAATCAAAATAATTTAAGCCATTTTTGAGATATTTCGAAAAAAAGAAGCAAAAAACCCACTATTTTCATGCATGATTACAATACTTGACCACAAGCACGTACCCAGAAATTCCATTCGGGGAGGGGGGCTGAGGTGATTTTTAAAATTCATTCTGCAAGTTCGAAAAGTGAAGTTTTCAATATTTATACTCTGATAATCAAACATGCATCTTTTTTTTTATTTTTATTTAATGTCACCGGGAACAAAGCCCATTTAGACAGCACACATAAGTAGAGTATTAGTAGGGTTAGTGAGGGAGCCGAGTCTTCAGCCGGTAGAAATTTTTATTTGCCAGCCAGGATCAGAACCCCGGACCTCCACTCCAACATCGTCATAATCGATCGATGCCGAAGCGAGGCCAGTGCGTTAGCTGATTGAGCTACCCGACTCCCCAACATGATCTTAATCAAATAGAAAACTAATTTTTTTTATACAGAATCATTGACATTTTCACGAGTTTTCCGATAATCTATAATTTACATAAACAATTGATCCATAATAAATGTATTATAACGCATCAAAAATCGAATTCACAAGTTCAGACGTCGAGATTTTGTAGATGTCATGATATCAAGGACTTTGTCAGGATCCACTTTGTAGTCCCAATGTATTGAGAGTATATGGCAAGCTCGCTTAGGGCCGGTTGTATATCGCAAAGTAAACAGCTTTTACCACTAACCAAGGGTAGATGGCAAGGAAGAGGACTGGGATGGCCAATCAGACATTGACAGGCACCTTCAGTCATCTGATTGGCCATGCCAGTCCCTGCCTATTACCATCTACCCTTGGTTAGTGTTAAAAGCATTTACTTTCAGTGCCTGTCATCTGATTGGCCATCCCAGTCCCTCCCTTTACCATCTACCCTTGGTTAGTGATAAAAAGCATTTACTTTGCGACATACAACCGGCCCTAAGTCTTTCGTCGATCATAACACTGCGCAGGAACGTCTTGGTTCGTTTCAAAGTCGAGAAATATCGTTCGACGCTTGAAGTCGTAACTGGCAACGTATCAAGAATTGTGAGAAGATGTTTAACAGTTGGAAAATAGACTCCATAACATTTTTCAACACCTCCAGAACCTCGATGTCATTTCCCAGCAATGCAACACGTTTACACCACCAACTTGTACTCGGTCTTTACTGCGGAAAGTAACACTCGATAATCAAAGAAATATAAAGAAAGATTTTCCAAATCGATTCCGCGACATTTCAGGCCCCCGACAAAACATCCCCGACAAAATATCCTTCAGACAAAATATCTCCATGATCAAAGTAATCCTCTTCCCCTCGTGAATCTTATGAGTAATGCAAATCGACTTCCGGCTCGGCTAATACACAGCTGCCCGGCTCGGCTGGGTTCGCAGAGCTCCTTTTCGGGCTGCATTTAGACGGTTCGGTTGGCGTCTGTTTCTCCTGAAAAGGAGTCGGTACGAACCCAACCTAGCCGAACTGAATATATATTAACCGAACCTCCAAAAGTTTAGTCCGGACGGGTGTGTTTCGGGCTCCCATTTTTTAATCAAACACATTGAAAGCCGAACCAGCCAACCTTCGGGTCGGGGCGTGTTTGGGGCTCCCATTTTTTCATAATCAAACACGACAGACAGCAGCACTTTCAAACTGCTAATTAGCCGCCAAAATATGAAAGTCTGGTTATATTATTCAAAAACTATGATTATAAGCTTCTCATTTAATCTCTTTTGTATTCTCCCTTATGCTGGGCAATATTTTGTCAGAAGATATTATGTCGGGGGATATTTTGTCCTTGGGATATTTTGTCGGGCGATGTTTTGTCGGGGATATTTTGTCGGGGGCTGAAATGTCGTGGTACCTCCAAATCTTCCGCTTTTTCATACGCAGCGTATCCAGGAAGAAGCATTTGGAAGCTCTGTAAACTCCCTCCATTCTGAATGAATTTCTCTGATAAATTTCGAATCAGAGAGTCGATGCATGGAATGAAGACTGAAACCCTGTAGTATGCTTCAATACCATCAGTTTGTTGGCTTTTTATTTTACCATTCAGGGTATGGTCAATTATTGTAATCGTGCATGAAAAAAGTGTTTTTTTTCCTTATTTTTTCCAAAATATCTAAAAAACGGCTGAAACTATTTTGATTAAAAATATTAAGCGAAACCATAGCATTTCGCTCTACAAAAACGCACTAATAAGTGAACATCGAAAAATTAAATTTTTCGAGATAATAATTGTTTTTTCAGAATGTCTGTTAGTTAGTCTGTCTGTCTGGTTGTCCGTTAGTTAGTCTGTGCGTTACCAAATTTTTGTGGACGAGCTAGCTCAAAAACTAGTTTGAATATCGAAACCAAATTTCACACGTTGTTTTGGTCCATTGAGATTAAGAGCTGATTAGATTTTGGTGCATATTGATCCAAAATTAAGAAGGGTGGAGGGGGGAATTAAAAATTAAAACTCTAGATTATTTGAGCAAACTCAAACAAATTTTCTATACATAATCAGTGGACTTCCAGAAGTATAAAAATGCAAAAAGTAACCTCCCAAAATGGGGGAGGGGTCAAAAAATGAAAATTTAGGCTCTTGTACCAAACTCAACCAAATTTTGTATACATAATCAGTGGGCCCCCAGGAGTCTAAAAATGCAAAAACTAACCCCCTACATGATTATAAATAATTTTAGGGGCCAGGTTGTATGGTAAAGTCAAGTCGATGGCCACATCAGAACACGTCAGCTTATTTAATTAAACAACTAATTATTAACAGGTGGTTAAATAAAAATTAATCGTTTGGTTGAATCAAAATAAAACAAGTGGTTTGTTAAATAAACAATAATTAAAAATAAACTAATTACCGAGCGAAGCTCGGGCCTCTGTGGGTACTATTTATAAAGCAATCAATACAATTTTTTCAATATTCAAGTTTATAAAAAAACTTGTTTAAATCTTTGATTTCTCTGAAACGCCACAAAATGATTTTTAATTAAAAATCAATGGCAATGTTTTGACCAACATAAATACACCATGAGCAAGTTAATTAAAAGCGTATTATAATAAAAAAGTTGAAGCGTTCGATTTTTACACCTGGTTTCAAAATTGTGACCTTCAACCTTTTAAAAAACAAATTGTTCCTGGTAAGAATGAAAAGATCTAACAAGTGAACCATAAATATGTCGATTATATTCAAATATAATCCAACTCTATTAATAAATTCCATCTTCTTTTTACTTATCCTGTTTTCGCTTTTCATTTTCAATGTCTGTAATCAGGTGAGTAAGAAAGAAAGAGAGTGAGAAACTGCATTGGGATTGTCTGTGTGTGTGTGTGTGTGTGGTTTTAGAGAAAGCTCCTTTCTAATTTCTCATCACAAAATGTTAAGTAAAATAGACTAGACATTTGTTTTTTAAGTACTTTATCATAAATATATAATAAATTCTTTGTTTGTTTTTTTGTTTTGTATTTGTTTTTGGTGAAATTTTAATTAATTACTAATGAACTTGATGGGCTTTGTACACCTGAGAACCGAATTAATGAAATTATAAAAAAATATTTTTTTTTTGCTTATTTGTGTTTAAAAATGCCTGAAACGTAGAGAAAAATATTTTCAAGTCTGATTTGTTTTTACTTTATGGTTAAGTATTGTAATTGTGCATGAAAAAAGTGGTTATTTTCCTTCTTTTTTTCGAAATATCTCAAAAACGGCTGAAACTATTTTGATTGAAAAAAATTGGGCGAAACCATGGCATTTTGCTCTACAAAAAAACTCTAATAAGTGAACATCGAAAAACTTATATTTTTTGAGATAATAACTGTTTTGTCAAAATGTCTGTTATTATTCTGTTAATCTGTGCGTTACCAAATTTTTGTGGACGAGCTAGCTCAAAAACTAGTTTGAATATCGAAACCAAATTGCACACGTAGTTTTGGTGCATTGATTTTTCGTTTATTGGGCCATGCAGGTGGGGGCCTCCACTAACAAGAAATATTTACATAATCGGGTGAATTTAATTACAGGAGTATTTACATAATTATAGGAATATTAACATAATATATTTACAAAAAAAAATTCTTTTTTCTTTTTTTCTTTTTATATACAATTTCTACCGCATAGCGATTTCCCTATAAGTTCTCCTGTTGAAGATGTAAAAATTCATTAATCAACCCCTCATCGCCCTGAAGGTCATATCGTACAAAGTTCTCTGAGAAATTCCCAGGGCGACAAGGGGAGGCACCGCTTTATGCCACCACACTCCCTTCCACGAGAGTGTGATGGCTTCAACTCTCACAGAACCCGAGCCCACCCCAAACCTTGCCACAATGTTGGTCAAGGGGGAGGGGGGGGGGTTAAAAATTAAAATATATATATTAAAAATGAACCTATAATAACGAAAATATTTTTTTACTCCAGCCAAAAAAACTGTTTTTAATCTGTAAACTCCTGATGATGGACTATTAATCCGAAATATATTGAGTTCGTAAAACCTCCATAAGTTTTATTTCATTCACTGTGAAACTATACACTCCCTTTACTTTATTAATTTATAAATTTATATCTCTTTATGAAACACCACTATAATCCTTCAAATAATTCCTATGTATAAATTTTCAATTTATTTATAACGAGACTATAGTTTTAAGAGCTTTTCCCTCTTCATCAGTCTATTACAATTGATTCACAAGAATATGCTAATGCCTATGAACAGGGACGTAACTAGGGGGCGGCAGCTCCAGGCGCCAAAATCAGAGGGGCGCCAAATTGAGATATTGATTTGACGACACAAACCTATGTAAATTAGATAATCATATTCAAATTTAGCGCCTTTGTTATAAGTTCTGGGGATTCATCATATGTAACTAAATTTCGATTGGTACAACTGTTTATAACTGTTTACCAGCCATGTGATGAATCTATCCTAGTGTCATTAATTTGACGAAAAAGCAGAAGATGAATTAAACGAACTTTCAGAGGAAAATAAGTTTGACCGCCCCCCCCCCCCCAAAGCATTGGAGATCAACATTTTTTATATGTTTATTTAATTTTTTTTTATAACATTAAATTTTAAAATTGAAGAAAATAAAGTTCTATGTAGGGGGGGGGCGGAGTCTCTGCCCCCCCCCCCCCGCTTGGACAATTCGATCGCGACACACTTCCGAGATCAAAAGTAGATCTTATATACCGGCGACCGCCCCCCCCCCAAATCAGAGGTCTGGATCCGCGCCTGCCTAGGGGGGGGCGCAAATTTATTTCTTGCCCCGGGTGAAATACGGCCTAGTTACGTCCCTGCCTATGAATCAATTATAATCGATTGATGAAGAGGGCAAAGTTCTTGAAACTATAGTTTCGTTATAAATAAATTGAAAATTTATAATTCCAGCAAAAGATACATTCCTTTTTATTGTCTCCTTCAATTTATAAAAATTCTGCTACTCTCGGCAAAAAAACTTTTAATTTAAACTATAGACAAATAAATACAGTCAAACCCGATTTAACGAGCCCTGATTTATCGAGAACCGGGATTTAACTAGGAAATCAGAAATACTTGGTTGGTACAATGTTAAGTTAAAAACAAACTCGGTTATAACGAGCAAAGATCGCGGTCCCTTTGTCCTCTTTATAAGCGAGTTTCCGACTAAATGTTATACAACAAATTATAAATGAATATAAATTGTATAAAAAAATAATATTCTAAAAGTATTTATTTGAAGTCCAAACGTTTAGGAAGAAATGTTTCCTTTATCAAGGAATTTGTAAAAATATTGCTTTAAAAATGAATAATAAAGAAACTATGGAGTAATAAATATTTTCAAAATAGACAAAATGCTACAGAATTAGTCTTGAAGATGAAATTACCATGAATAAAAATAAAAAATATAACTATATCAACTTTAATATTGATTAAATACAATTCTTTTGTTAAAACAACTAGTATTAAATACCTAAACGTTTCGGACAAAATTCTTTCTTTATCAATCGAAATTTGATAAAATAGGTAGTTTCTTTAAAATAAAAGGAATGATAAAGCAATAAATATTATAATATTGATCATGACCTTTAAAATTTTTAAAAGCTAGAAGAAGAAATTCTTAACTTGAATGGTGAAAAAGAAATTTCCTCGAGATATAGGCAAATAGAAAACTCTTAGGTACTTTTTTTAAGCACTTAGAAAATAAAGATAGTTATAAAAAACATGTTTGTTCTCCACACGATTATCACATCAATTTTTGTTGTTTAAAATTTTCTTATAGTAACTTTTCTAATTCCAAAATTTTAGTTAAAACATGGAATTCAGAAAAAAAATAATAATTTTAGAAATAATCGAAATTTTAAACAATATAGTTAACCTCTGTGTTATGTTTTAAGACAGGGGTCCCCAAACTACGGCCCGCGGGCCAAATCAGCCCCTTGAAACTTTTCCATCCGGCCCGCGGCTACTACAGAATTAATTCACAAATATTGACTTTATTAAATACTAGCTGCAAGGCCCGCCTTCGGCGACCCTCTTGCTAGTCAGGGGACACGCCCCCTGGACCCCCAATCCACCCCACTCCCACCCACCACACCCCCAGAATCCCACCCAGCACCCCCACCCACCGCACCATGCACCTGTGCCCCGGACCCCCTACCCCACCACTCTACGCCCCTGGACCCTCACCTAGACCCCCACTACACCCTGCACCACCCCACTAAGCCCCACATGAACCCTCCACTCCACCCTGCACCACCACCCCGCACCCCACTCACCTGTGACCCCCACCCCGTGCCCTCCACCCCCGCCTAGCCTCATTGCCCCCCACCCCTAAATCCACCCCGCCCGCCCCTAAATCCACCCCGCTACCACCCCATACCCTAACCCATTCCATTCTACCCCCCGAACCCAGTTTTTGCATTTCTAGTGTCCTAGTGACCCACAAATTATGTATACAAAATTTGGTTGAGTTTGGCCCAAGAAGAAGAATTTTCGTTTTTTGACAGAATATATCATTTGAAAAGTTCCGTAAAAATCTATCTATCTATTCTTATTATAATCGGCTTGCGCGACTACGCTAGCGTGATTTTTATTATTTTAAAATCCACTAATAGTTCATGACAAATAAAATTTATTAAAATTAGGAAATTTAAATTATTATTATTAAATTTCCTCTAATAGTTCTTGATAAATAAAATTTATTAAAATTAGGAAATTTAAATTATTTTTCTAAAATTCACTAATTGTTCATGACAAATAAAATTTATTAAAATTAGGAAATTTAAATTAATATTTTAAAATCCACTGATAGATCTTGATAAATAAAATTTAAATTATTATTTTAAAACACACTACGGAGCCTAGTAGGCTGCAGCAAGATGCCCCCCGAAGGTGGGCTTCGCTAAATAAATGATGCTGATAAATAATAATTTTGATTAAAATTTTAATACAAATTTCAATTTTAGAAAAATTGAATTCATATTATATAAATTCTAAATTTCAAATTTGTATCTTATTTCGTTATAAAAAGTAGATATATAAAATAAATAAATAATGCTCTGACAAACACACAGCCATTGAAGCGAAAGTAATAGGGTCCCGTAATCCTTTTTCAACGGAACCCTGTGCGGGGGAATGTTCATTTCGAGATGCCTTTCTTCTGCCCCCTCTTTCTATTGAGGAATGCACAACGAATGGAATGCACGCAATAAGACCCTCTCAATATTCATTATTGACTAGTACCTAAGTATAATTGGAGAGTTCTTGCTGAAAAGGCTTTATATGTATATTACATAAAATGGGCCAATTCTCATCAGTTACCAGAAATTAACTATAATTTTTATTGTTAATAAAATCATTATAAAAATCAATGTTTCTTTTATTGTAAAAAAAATTTTATTATATAATAATAATTAGACAAATTTGTATGTATGTTACCTAATATCTTCGCCAATTGTGAACCGATTTTGATGATTTTGTTTACTTACAATTAGACATACTTTTTACTTTGGTTAGGGCGCCATGGAAAATGTTTAATTAAAAAAGTTTGAGAACCCCTGTGTTAAACTCTAGATCAGGGCTGTCCAACCTTCGGTCCGACATAAAATTAAAATTTCCTTAAAACATTGAGATGTTTATGGTACTGGAAAAGATAGATTTTTGATACAATATGACCTGATATTTTTCTTTTTCTAAAATAAGAATAAATTAGAAAATCTCTCCAAAAGGTATCGCAGAATAAAAGGCAGATTTTCAATTTTGAATGTGAAAAAATATATCGAGATTTCATTAAAATTAATCAGAATTTTCGCATATTTTGAACCATTTGTAGCTACAAAGGCAAAGAATCACAAGTCAAGGAATAAACATTTTACTTTATTTATAATCGCATTATGAAGTTGATTTTATAAATATAGTAAAATAAAAAAATAATATAAATTTTGTAGATAATATACTCTACAATAAACTAAAAGAAGTTAAAAACGATTTATTAAATAAAAGTTTACATTGAGAAAATATACGGAAAAGAAAATTTTTAGAATAAACAAACATGGACAAAATCAATAGAGTAAAATATTTATTCCTTGACATGCGATTCTTTGACTTGCAATTCTATGACTTGCGATTCTTTGACTTGCGATACTTTGAATTGCTATTCTTTGACTTGCAATTCTTTGACTTGTAATTCTTTGACTTGCAATTCTTTGACTTGCTATTCTTTGACTTGTGATTCGCTGACTTTCAATTCTTTGACTTACGATTCTTTGACTTGTGATTCTTTGACTTGCAATTCTTTGACTTGCGATTTTTTGACTTGCAATTCTTTGACTTGCGATTTTTTGACTTTGACGATACTTTGAATTGCTATTATTTGGCTTGCAATTCTTTGACTTGTAATTCTTTGACATGCTATTCTTTGACTTGCAATTCTTTGACTTGCGATTCTTTGACTTTCACTTCTTTGACTTGCAATCTTTGACTTGCGTTCTTTGACTTGCGATTCTTTGACTTGCAATTCTTCGACTTACGATTCTTTGACTTGCGATACTTTGACTTGCAATTCTTTGCCTTACTATTCTTTGGGCTGCTATTCTTTGAGTTGCTATTCTTTGACTTTGCGATTCTTTGACTTGCGATTCTTTGACTTTCAATTCTTTGACTTGCAATTCTTTGACTTGCGATTCTTTGACTTGCGATTCTTTGACTTGCAATTCTTTGACTTACGATTCTTTGACTTGCGATACTTTGACTTGCGATTCTTTGCCTTACTATTCTTTGGGTTGCTATTCTTTGAGTTGCTATTCTTTGACTTGCGATTCTTTGACTTGGTCGCTACACATTTTTATTAGATTAAAATATTTTGACTGCAAACTTTCTGATTGAATGTATGGCACTGCAATCAGACATTGAACTGAAAGAAATAATAATGTCTCTTTATTAAAATTTCATTAATATTATCTAACCAGAAACAAATATTCCTCCTGGCTTCACAATAATTATTCACTTTTTAGAAATATTATTTTACATATAGGTACCTACTTAAAGCTATTTCCGAGAATAAAATTTACTAAAAGTAAAATTATTTATATTTTTTTAATTTATTATTTCAGTAATTATCTAGAAAAATGACTAAAAAGCGCGCTAATAGAATGATCTCCTTCTTTATAACACTGCTAAGGCAAGGATTCCAAATACAAGCCCAGACCTGTTTTATACTAGTAGAAGTTAATTTCTTAATTTCTATTAACATTGAACTTGGACTAATTGGATACTCGTTATTATATATAGAGAGATCATTCATTCAATTAATTCAAGAATTTGGAAATGTTAAGAAATAATTAAACTCAATATATTTCTAAAAAATTTCAAATTGCTAATAAGAAGTAGAGAAATGATTTAAAAACAAAATCCTGGAGGAAAAGAACTCAAAGATTATATTGCTATGATATTTCTGCCTTTTTTTTTGTCTTCGTGAATATCATTATTCTACATTTATTTATTTATTTATTTATTTATTACAACTTTTGGCCTTCGAAATCAGATGTTTCATTTTGGCCATCATTTATATAGATTGGACATTATATTTTTTACAATTTTGATAATGAAGAAAGAAAAAAAAATTAAAATAATAACAATTAGATATAAGTAAATATAGTCTTAATATTATTACAAGATAGAATTAGTTAAATAGTTATAAAGAACGGAATTACAACAATCAAATAGTTTTACAATTATTACAAGTTATTTTTACAAGAGTTTAAATATGAATATTATTAATATTTAAGAATTTGAAAATATTAAAATAAATATCACTTTCACATATGTTCAATAAATAGTTTAAATTGAGAGGGCGAGGAAAATTCTTCTCAATCATCCACTCCTCAAACCCATCTCTGTCCAATGATGGACACGCCAGCAGAATGTGCTCCAGATCAGCAATTACAGTAGGGTCACAGGTGCAGCCGTCATCGTCCCTTACACCTATTCTTTTCAGATGAGCTGGATAGCTACCATGTCCTAGTCTCATTCTCGTTAAGCACGTATAGAATGATCTTCTTCCATTATTTATTTTTTCAAACCAAGGGGTAGTTCCTACATTTGGATTGATTAATGAATATTTGTGGCCTCGGTCCTTAGAGCTCAAATTCCATTCGACTTGCCATTTGTTTACTATTAATTCTTTAATTGTTAGTGTAAGATCACTTACTGAGACACAGTTGTAAGCATATTCGTTTTTGTTGATTGCTTCATTGGCAGCTTTGTCAACAGTTTCGTTGCCAGAGCAGCCAATGTGGCCCTTTACCCAAATGAATGTAATATATATGCCTTTGAGGTATGCTTTGAAAACTTCATTTCTGATTTTAAGGATATAGGTGGACGTGTTGAGATGAATATTTTCTAAAGCTTTTATTATACTCAGAGAGTCTGTGAGTACAGAAATGATGGTATTTTCCGAATTTACAGCATGTTTAATTGCTTCTAAGATAGCTAAGCACTCTACATTATTAGCGATATTTTTAATCGACTTCAAAAAAGGAGGAGGTTATCAATTCGGAATTATTTTTTTTTGTCTATGTTACCTGATTTCTTTGGCAATTTTGAAACGATTTTGATAAAAAAATTTGCATTGGGTTCAGTTTAGTTTTCGATTGGTATTGTTTAAATTTCACTGGTATTGGACCTTTTTTTGTTATGTATGTTCACGCATCACTCTTTGTTTATTGACCGATTTTGATGATTCTTTTATTGGAAAGGGGGTATCTAGGGTGATAACATATTAATTTGGTCAAGTTCTGATGATATTATAAATGACGAAATAAATCTCAAATTCTTATGAGTAAATAATAGAAATTATAATAAATAAAATATTTTATAAAAAAAAAAAAACAATCTTAAAACATTCATTTAAAACCCGCCAACGTTTCGAGAGAATTTCTATATTTATGAATTGAATTTTATTATTTTTTTCTGATTCATTCGCCTGACGCTTTCTCTTACCCGATGCATACAAGATATTATCTTTAGTCACTACTAATAACATCACTAAAAACATAAAAATAAAAAAAATTTAGAAAAAAATAAAACCGACTTCAAAAAATGCAATAAATATAAAAGAATAAGAAATCAAAATTCAAATAAAATGCACTAAAAGGTATAAAATAATTATCTAATTTAGTTACAACTAAACGACGAAATATTAACATGAAATTACTTTTTGAAGTCGGTGCCAAACATATACATTTTATGAATCGACCTCGACGGATCTTACTTAGTACATTTGACGGGTACGCTCGCTTATATAGTTTGTTTACCACCGACTTCAAAAAGTGATTTCATGTTAATATTTCGTCGTTTAGCTGTAACTAAATTAGATAATTATTTTATACATTTTAGTTCATTTTATTTGAATTTTTGAATTCTTATTCTTTTATATTTATTGCATTTAATTTTTTTGAAGTCGGTTTTATTTTTTTTTATAAAAATTATTTTTGTTTTTCTCTTTTTAGTGATGTTGTTAATAGTGACTTAATATAATACCTTGCATGCATCTCGTAAGAGAAAGCGTTGGGCAAATGAATCAGAAATAGATAATAAAATTCAATTCAGAAATAGAGAAATTCTCTCGAAACGTTTGCGTGGTTTTAAATGAATGATTTAAGTTTTTTTTATAAAAGATTTTATTTATTATAATTTTGATTATTTGCTCATATATTGATTATATCATCAGAACTTGACCAAATTAATATGGGACCACCCCTAAGGTACCCCTTTCCAATAAAAAAGTTCTCTCTGAACATACATCAAATAAATAAATAAATAAATAGCTAGATATATTGACTATCTTGGAACTATACTGATCCAAACGCAGAAAGAATCATTAAAATCGGTTCATAAACAAAGAAGTTATGACTGAACAAACATAACAAAAATGGTGTAATTCCAATAAAAAAATAAATTAACACGTTCTGATGTGGCCATCCACTTGACTTTACCATACACTTCTGGTTGAGTTTGATAGAAGTGCCTAGATTTTCATATTTTGCCCCCCCCCCTATTTTTGGCGGATAGTTTTTGCATTTTTAGTCTTCTGCCAGTCCACTGATTATGTGTACAAAATTTGTTTGAGTTTGATCCAAGGGCCTAGATTTTCATTTTTTGACCCCCACCCCCTAATTTTGGTCCCAGAAATAAATTTTTTCGTTATTTTAGGTTCAATTTATAGGATATTATTTATTTATTTTTATTATTTGGACAACATGCGGTATTCCTCTTTTTTATTGTTATTATTATTATTTTATTCTTGGTCGCAGCATACTAAGGTTTCACACCGTTCTGCAATATGGCCACACCCTGAGCCACTCAACCCCTCAAATTTGGTTGAGTTTGCTCACAGGGCCTAGATTTTTAATTTTTAACCCCCTTCCACCCCCTTAATTTTTGGGTTCGATATGCTCCAAAATCTAACCAGCTCTTAATCTCAATGGACCACAACTACGTGTGCAATTTGGTTTCGTTATTCCCACTAGTTTTTGAGCTAGCTCGTCCACAAAAATTTGGTAACGCACAGACTAACAGACATTTTGACAAAATAATTATTATCTCAAAAAATATAATTTTTTCGATGTTCACTTAGTAGAGCTTTTTTGTAGACCGAAATGCCATGGTTTAGCTCAATTTTTTTAATCAAAATAGTTTGAGCCGTTTTTGAGATATTTCGTAAAAAAGAAGGAAAAAAACACTTTTTCATTCACGATTACAATACTTGACCATACCCTGTATATGGTAAAGTAAAAAAAACTATCAAACTGATGGTGTTGAAGCATACTACAGGGTTTCAGTCTTCATTCCATGCATCGACTCTCTGATTCGAAATTTATCAGAGAAACTCATTCAGAATGCAGGGATTTTATAGATCATCCAAATACTTCTTCCTGGATAAGCTGCGTACGTTTTTTCATTCACGATTACAATACTTGATCATACCCTGTATGGTAAAGTAATAAATAAAATAATTTATGGTATATTTTTTAGTTTTTAAGGAATTTGGTGTTGGTACTTGGTGAAACATTTTCAAAATATTTCACCCTTTTGTTATCTTAAAAATAAATTTTACCATTGAGTTGAACATTCAACCTCGAAATCCTCATTTCTCAAAAGGTCATTCAAAATTAAACATAAGCAGACTTCCTACCTTTTCTCCCTCCACTAATTTTTAAATATTTACCCTCTTGTTATCTTAAAAAAATAAATTTTACCATTGACTTGTATTCAATTTCGACTTATCCAGGTCAGCCACTTTCTGTTTCTCCTGAAGATGGGTTAGTCACCCGAAATATATATATCGAGATTAAAGATTCTCCAAAAATAAATTCGTTTTATTTTTTTATATCTCAATGTGAAACCTACCAAGTATTTTTTATCCAATAATTTTAAGTATATTTTGTAATTTAAAACCGAGAAACATTGCCGAATTGGTTGACTAGTTCATGAATTTTATCAAGACTTTAAACTTATCAAACGGACATTTGTAGAGTATTATCAGGAAAAAATATGTATGCGAATTTATCAAAGAGATTATTAAATAGAACAAAGACAAACGTCATACATTGAAAGCATTCTTTATAATTATACCTAATCTATATTTCTAGAGAGATATGTAAAATTTGATAATAAGTGGCAAGTAAGTGAGGGACAATTCAAGCCAGTTTACTAGTTAGTAGTCACTGTAAAGTATTTCAAGTCGTTTGCCAAGGTGAGATATTAAATATATGCGTAAATAGAAAATTTTCTCTAATATGGTTCTACATTAAGTGGGGGTGAATAAAAATTTTAAATCAAATCAAGTTTTGACAAATAGTGAATATTTTATACCGGGTGAGTTTTTTATCTTGAGACAGTCTTATAACTCAAAAACAGTGCATTATATGAAATAAGATGACGTGTTCTGATGTGGCCATCCACTTGACTTTACCATACAATCTGGCCCCTAAAATTATTTATAATCATGTAGGGGGTGAGTTTTGCATTTTTATACTTCTGGGGTCCCACTGATTATGTATACAAAATTTGGTTGAGTTTGGTAAATGGGCAGGATTTTCATTTTTTGACCCCCCCCCCCCCCCCACCACACATTTTGGGCGGTTAGTTTTTGCACTTTTAGACTTCTGGGGTCCCACTGATTATGTATACAAAATTTGGTTGAGTTTGGTAAATGGCCAAGATTTTCATTTTTTGACCCCAAACCACCCCCCCCCCCATCATCCCCATTTTGGGCGGTTAGTTTTTGCATTTTTAGACTTCTGGGGGTCCACTGATTATATATACAAAATTTGGTTGAGTTTGCTCAAACGGCCTAGATTTTTAATTTTTAACACTCCCTCCACTCCTCTTAATTTTGCGTCGTTATCCACCATAAACTAATCAGCTCTTAATCTCAATGGACCAAAACTACCTGTGAAATTTTGTTTTGATATTCACACTGGTTTTTGAGCTACCTCGTCCACAAAAATTTGGTAACGCACAGACTAACTAACAGACAGACTAACAGACATTTTGACAAAACAATTATTATCTCGAAAAATATAATTTTTTCGATGTTCACTTATTAGTGCTTTTTTGTAGACTAAAATGGCATGGTTTCGCTCAATTTTTTTAATCGAAATAGTTTCAGCTGTTTTTGAGATATTTCGAAAAAAAGAAGGAAAAAACCACTTTTTTTCATGCACGATTACAATGCTTGACCATACCCTGTATGGTAAAGTAAAAAATTCAGTCGAATAGAGAACCTCCTCCTTTTTTGAAGTCGGTTAAAAACGGAACCAATCGGAAACTAGACTGAACCCAACGCAAAAAAAATCATCAAAATCGGTTCACAATTGGCGAAGAAATAATGTAACACAAAAAAAAAAAATCAGTCGAATTGAGAACCTCCTCCTTTTTTTGAAGTTGGTTAATAACATTTTTAATTTTAATGTCCAAGAAAGTAAAAAATACCGCTTAATCTACCTAATATAAGATTGCTTGCTGTTTCGTTTTTTTTTTTTTTTTTTTGGTTTCCTTTTTTTATTTTTTTATTTTTTTTCTGGTTCCCTTTCGTAGCATTCCGTGATTAAATTCAAAATATCCACCCGACGTTTTAGTTAATTCAATTTTCTAGAAATTTAATTATCACCCAGTTGACAAATCTCCTTACCCACGCTTCTGTTAATTAAAAATGTCCTTATTAACGACTTAAAAAAAAAAATACAAGTCCTATGCTGAGGGTCAAGTTTATTTATTTATTTTTAATTTTATTGGTTAAAATATAAATTCACATCTGTTATATAATTTGTTAATTATTTATTTAAATTTTTATTTATATAAGAGTTTAGTTGAATGACCTGGCGCTTCGCTTAAGCTGCACTATCCTTGGTTAAAAAATAAATAAATAATAAACGTTTATCTTATTATATTTAAAGAGCAATTCTTGTATATATATAGTACCTGGCCACCGAGCGATGCTCGGTAGTTTTTAGATTCAGTTAATAGCTATATATCAATCCCCGAAACCCCCCACCTAGTCTCCCATCCCATACACCCCACCCCGCCCTAAACCCCGTACCCCCACCTCCTGCACTCCCACATCTACCCCCCATCCCCCTCACGCACCCAGTTTTTGCATTTCTAGCTTTCAGTGGTCCACAGATTATCTCTAAATAGGTATATAAATAAATACGGTATAATTATTGTTTTTAATTAAATAACAATTTTTGAGTTCATCAATTAAATTGTCAAATTTATATTTGTGGGATTTAAAACTCGATTTTTAATCAATTACATTGCCCAACTTTAAATATATAATAATTGTCTTTTTGTGGGTATTAAAATTAAAAAACTAATTATTTGTTAAAAGGAAATTGAATAAAAATCTAATTATACAGTTTTATCGAGACAACCACCTGTGAATAATTATTTCAATTAACAAAAAACCCATCAAAAAAACCTAGCCGAAGATGAGACCACGACAGATCGAATCGCCAACACAAAACCCTCCTAACCCGTGAATTACATCCAAATCGTTAGAGCCGTTTTAGAGAAACCGATTTTATATATACAAGAATTGCTCATTTAATAATAAAAAATTTATGAATTGCTAGTAAAAATGACGGTATAAACCTATGTATAAAATATTGAGTCACGAAAAATGATTTAGTCAAAATGGGGTCGCGAATGAAATAAGTTCAAAAAACACTGCTCTAGACAATCTTGACTTAATCATCCCCTCAATCAATCTAAATCTTTTGATCAAAGCTAATTCGTAGTGGAGTTTAGATTAGGATTCGGTGTTGAAATCTACCGGATGGTTGCTGCCGAGTGTGTGATTGAGGGAAAGACTGATCAAAACCTTTCTAAAGGGCCATGCGCCTCTTCAATCATTTGCGTCAATCAAACTTTCTATCAATCACCGTCACTGATTGACTCAAGCATCAAACAGGTTCCTAGATGGTCAAACATGCTTCGGCGGCCCTCTTGCTAGCCAGAGGACTCGCCCCCCCCTGACCAGACTCCACCCTAGTAAACCAACCCCCTGGACTCCCTAGACTTGGACCCTACCTTCAAACCCCCGCCCCTGGACCCTAACCCCCACCCCCTGGAGGACGGACAAACATAGGTATATATACAGGCACAAATGCCCTTTAGTAGCTCCCTGAATATAGGTACAGTCACAGAAAGAAATACCCTTTAGTACCTGCCAACCCCTACTCCTGGATCCCCCTGGACCCCCTGTGGAGACGGACATAGGTACATAGGTACATATTAGGTCATTCAATAAGTCCGTAGGATGACACATAGATGGCGTTACTAGAATTTTTCCATATGATTTTTATTTAGTACTAACCTTCAAACGATACGTGTATAAATTTGACAGCAATCTGACTATTGATTCTTGAGTTATAGCATTTTGTGTGAAGCAACTTTTGTTATTGAAAAAAAGTGAATTTCGAGTTTTAATAAAGCATTGCTTTTTGATGAAAAAAATACAGTGGAAACCAAACAGTGGCTTGATAAACATTAACCGAACTCTGCTCCATCGAGACAAATGGTAGAGAAGTGGATTGCTGAATTCAAACGTGGTCGTACCAGTACAAATGATGCAGAGAGCAGTGGACGCCCAAAAGAGGCTGTTATTCCAGAAAACATAAAAAAATTCCATAAATTGGTTATGAACGATCACAAATTGAAGGTGCACGAGCTAGCTGACATTGTAAAGATATCAGATGGTAGTGTTTTTACCATTTTACACGAACTTTTTGGTATGCGAAAGCTCTGTGCAAAGTGGGTGCCGCGTGAGCTCACAGTCGACCAAAAACAAGAACGAATCGATGCTTCAGAGGAGTGTTTGGCGCTGTTAAACCGCAATAAAATGGAATTCTATCATCGATATGTGACAATGGATGAGACATGGCTTCACTATTACACACCAGAATCCAAAAGAAGTCCAATGATGAAGTAATCGCTGAAACTGAGGCCTATTTTGACGAGAAAGAGAAATCGTACTATAAAAGTGGTATCGAAAAGTTGGAAAATCTCTATACTCGTTGTATCGCCCTCGAAGGCAACTATGTTGAATAATAAAATCGAGTTTTGTCAAAATTCTGTTTTTTTCTTACTTATCCTACCGACTTATTGAATGACCTGATAGGTAAGTACAGAGGCAGGCACAAATGCGCTTTAGTAGTACATATAGGATATACAAGATTTGCTCATTTAATAATATAAGATTTTACGTCCTATCTAATAAAGTTTATTTAAGTTGCTCTATATTTCATCTTAGTATTGAAATTAAAAATATATTAACAAAAAACCCACCAGAAGACGATGCGTTTCTAATAAGAGTAATGTATGTTCTAATAAAAAGCATTTAACACGAAAAGTTAGATTCCTTTGACGTTAATATGAAAATTCTTCTGCTTTTTTCTGCCTCTGTTTAATTAAGTGGTTTGGCTGCGTTGAAGGAAGGGGTGGTTTTTGGGGAGGACGTTCTGGAATTTACCCGCCCGCCTCCTAACCCTCTCTCCTTCCGGCCCTTTTGGCTTCCGAGGCGATATAAGACTCGGAGGCTCAAGAATTCGCGATTCATCCCCGGAGCGCAATTGGTGGTCGACATCATGCAGCTCTGGAAGTGGTTGTGGTTTGTAGGCCTGGCCTTAATGCCATTGATTGGGGTGCATTGCGAGCAAGAGGTGCATATGCATCCGATGCCCGGCAAACGGTTGCAACAAGGTCAGTTCAGCGTTTCTTAATTATATGGGTTAGAAATTATTATTCTTTAACTATTATTTAATTTGCAATTATGTAGTCAAAATCTATATGCCTGAATATTTTTAGGTAAATAAGATTTATGTTTTAGTCAATTAACTTAAGGTAGTTGTTTAACCATATGTGTTTTTTTAGGATTTTTTTGAAATTTAAATAGATTATTTGGTAAATATTTCTGCATCGATTAGTGGCAAAACGAAATTTAAATAGTTATGGAGATATTAAATTCCAAAGGTAGAGTTTTTCAGACCAAGGGCGGATCCAGGAATTTTTTAAGGGGGGGGGGGGTGAATGTATATAAGGTGCCCGATGTATATAACATCTACTTTTTATCTCGAAAGTGTGTCGCGATCGAATTGTCCAAGCGGGGGGGGGGGGGGGGGGGTCAGAGACGCCACACACACACACACACACACATAGAACTTTATTTTCAATTATAAATTTTTTTAAAAATTGTTATAAATTCCCTGTCGATTTGGCCGCCGTTTTTTGACCTCTGCGTGCGGCGCACGTGTTGCACTCCCGCCAGGCACGGGCCTCTATGGGGGGGGATGGGGGCGGTCGCGGTGAACATCGAAAAAATTATTTTTTTCGAGATAATAATTGTTTTGTCAAAATGTCTGTTAGTCTGTCTGGTTGTCTGTTAGTTAGTTAGTCTGTGCGTTACCAAATTTTTGTGGCGAGCTAGCTCAAAAACTAGTTTGAATATCGAAACCAAATGTCACACGAAGTTTTGGTCCATTGAGATTAATAGCTGATTAGATTTTGTGCATATCGACCCAAAATTAAAGGAGGTGGAGGGGGGTTAAAAATTAAAAATCTAGGTCATTTGACCAAAGTCAACCAAATTTTGTATACATAATCAGTGGACCCCCAGAAGTCTAAAAATGCAAAAACTTACCGCCCAAAGTGTGGGGGGAGGGCGGGGGTCAAAAAATGAAAATCTAGGTCATTTGAGCAAACTCAACCAAATTTTGTATACATAATCAGTGGGTCCCCAGGAGTCTAAAAATGAAAAAACAAACCCCCCTCCCCCTCATGATTATAAATAATTTTATTAAATATTAAATTAAGTGACGGGGCCAGGTTGTATGGTAAAGTCAAGTGGATGGCCACAGCAGAACACGTCAGCCTATTTCAATCAAAATAGTTTTAGCCGTTTTTGAGATATTTCGAAAAAAATAAGGAAAATAACCACTTTTTTCATGCACGATTACAATACTTGACCATACCCTGTATGGTAAAGTAAAAATATTATTTTATGTTAAGTCTACTATATAGAAATGTTATTTTGTAAAGAAATTAATAATTAAAAAAAGCGGCGGGTGGAGGGGGGGGTTTCTCTATCTTTTGCGTTGTCATTACAATTAATTTAACCCATTAAGCGAGTTAATTATAACAAAAGCGAGACATGGATCTAGAATCACTTTGCTCTAAATTAAATCAATTTAGTAAAAGATCTTATTCTTATACCAATTTACACACACACACACACACACATACATACATTCATAGCTGTGACGACTGGCCAAAATAGGCAGTTAGTTACCAAAAGCCATTAATACAAAATAAAATAAATCAACTGGTGTGTTCACCATACGACTTTCACATTTTCATTTATTTGAAGTCTTCGCGACACTACTAATTTACACCCTCTTCCTTTATTTTCGTTTTTTTTTTACTTTACCATACAGAGTATGGTCAAATATTGTAATCGTGCATGAAAAAAGTGGTCTTTTCCTTCTTTTTTTCCAAAATATCTCAAAAACGGCTTAAACTATTTCGATTAAAAAAATTGAGCGAAACCATGGCATTTCGCTCTACAAAAAAGCTCTAATAAATGAACATCGAAAAAATTATATTTTTCGAGATAAAAATTGTTTTCTCAAAATGCCTGTTAGTTAGTCTGAGCGTTACCAAATTTGTGGACGAGCTAGCTCAAAAACTAGTGGGAATATCAAAACCAAATTTCACATGTAGATTTAGTCCATTGAGATTAAGAGCTGATTAGATTTTGGTGCATATCGACTCAAAATTAAGGGGGTGGGGGGGGGGGGGTTTAGAAATTAAAAATCTAGGTCGTTTGAGCAAATTCAACCAAATTTTGTATGCATAATCAGTGGCCCTCCAGAAGTCTAAAAATGCAAAAACTAACCGCCCAAAATGGGGGGATTAGGGGGTCAAAAAATGAAAATCTTGGCCATTTACCAAACTCAATCAAATTTTGTATACATAATCAGTGAGTCCCCAGAAGTCTAAAAATGCAAAAACTAACCGCCCAAAGTGGGGGGGTGGGGGTCAAAAAATGAAAATCTTGGCCATTTACCAAACTCAACCAAATTTTGTATACATAATCAGTGTGCCCTTAGGAGTTTAAAAATGAAAAAACTAACCCTCCTCGCCTACGTGATTATAAATAATTTTATTAAATATTAATGTAAGTGAGGGGCCAGGTTGTCTGGTAAAGTCAAGTGGATGGCCACATCAGAACACGTCAGCTTAAATTTTTTTTACTTTCTACAAAACGGCTATAACGATTTTTTTAAACTTAGCGTATTTATCAAGTGTCGTGAGTTAATGGTTGTGTCAAATTTTTAATCCGATTGAATTAAAGGAAGCGGTTGTAAATTAGGAGTGTCGTAAAATAAATATTTTAATCGTCCATATCGTCTTCGGAAAGTCGCTGAGCCTTGAAATTCGAATCTTAAGCTATCTAGAGGCTACAAATAATTATTCACAGGTGGTTGTCTCGATAAAAATGTATTATTACATTTTTTTCAACTTTCTTTTAATAAAATTAATTGTTTTGTTTTTTTTTTATTTTAAATTCAACTAATAGATCATTACAAATATTATTATATATTAGAATTTGCCAATTTAATTAATTAAAGGTATTTTTATATAAAATAATTTATTAGAATATCAATTTCATCCTCTTAAAAAATCCGACAATTCGAAGGATCTTACCTCCTTCTTCAGGATTTAAAAGGGTCAACGAAAGAACCTCGGTGTATTATTATTAATTGCAATCACATTCAAAACTTTGTGGCCAGTGATACGTCTTGATGATTGCCGTTGCGGGTCAAAACGTTGGTAAAAATATAAATTAAGTTTTATTTCAATTTTATTTTATTTTGGCTGCGATTAAAAATCGACCTTTTTAACTGAATTTAAAATTAAAAATAATATTATATAGCTTTTAACTGAGCATCGCTCGGTGTTACAGGTACTTTATTCTTTATCTATTTTAGTATGAAAATCCCGGGGCGAATCTCCCGGCTATTTACTCAGTTATAGTCTTTTGATAAAAGATTCCTGATCTATGTTTATATAAATTATTATCCCTTTAATACGTTTTTTATTACAAGATATTTTTAATAATCGTGTTGTTAATTTTACGGTTTGATGGGGGTAGATTATCCCTTAAAGGGGTGGTTGTTTGTTTTCTCTTTTTCATATTAATTTAATTTAATGTCTTGTTTGTTTTAGGGGACCGTTTTGACGACGCAAATGATCTCGATAGTGATCGTATATTCCAAATTCCCCTGGATCCCGCCGGGAAGATTACCTATTCGTGGAGCTTGGATTATTCTCGGGAAACCCTGGCCGTGGAGGTTCACGTGCCATTAAAACCGGCCCAATGGTTTGCTGTTGGCTTTTCCGATTATGGGGAGCCGTTTCCAGCTGATTACTGTGTTATGTGGTCCGATTGGCGAGGAAGACGATTTCTACAGGTAGGGCATCTACACTGAAAAAACGATATATTTATAGTTAAGAAATTATATTTGATATGAATAGATGGTAAATTTAATTATGCCGAAATCGATCTCTTCTCATATTTTTGGAGCAACTCTAGATATATTAATAGTTAAGATGTCGCTATTTGAACCAAGCACTGATAAGTAAGCCCGCCCCCGTGGTGTAATGGTCAGAGTAACTGACTGGCAACCCGGAGGTCTCGGGTTCGATTCCCGGCTATACCCAGACATTTTTTCTGTAAGTATAGGGTCTGGTAATAAAAATTAAGTGGGAGATAAATTTAACTCGAATTTATCGCGCGGAGAATTTACTACCACTGCTCGAAGCCCCTAAAACCTTAGTAAATTGGATATTGAATTGTATCTACGTTTCTAAGATTGGCTCGTGATTCCGGCTTCTTTTCCTTCTGCTCTGTTCTTTTCACGATTGAGGGGCCAGCCCATACAGGCCTTTAGGGGATCCACCTTCTGGTGTATCTCCTTCTCACATCAATATCATTAAAAAAAAAAAAAAAGTAAATTATGAAAATATTGTTATTTGAGTAAAATAGTGTAATAGTAAAATTTAATAGTCACAATCAAAGAAAACAAAATAACAAAATGAAAACGAAAATAAATAATAACGAACAAAGGAAAAAAAATTTTGTTTGTAAACATAAAATCAATAAACAATCAAATTCTCCATATCGTCTCAAATAAGGTATAAGGTAATCTAATTTTAATATATATTAATATTTCTTATAAAAAAAACAATTAATAATGTAAACAAAATTTAGGTTAAATTTTTTAAAAAATATCTTTAATTATTAAGATATTACTATTTGCAGAAAATCTAAGTCGTTTTATGATAACAAGACATTTGTTTAGATATAATAAGAGGTTTTACTAGAAGTAAACAAGACAATAATTTAATATTAAGAGATATCTAATAGAATAAAATAGATCATTCAAGTATATAATATATTTGGATTAAATAAGTAAAAATTTGGTCATATTTGGAATGATTCGATATATATTGATTATTAATCAAATATCTTTGGAATAAATAAGAGCTCATTAAAAATTCTCAACTCTATCAATATATTTATTATAAAGAAATTGTTTTTTTCAGTGTAGGTTTTAGAAATGTCTAGGGTACGCCCGGAAAAAAAGGCAGGCTCAAAATTTTCAATTTTATTAAAAAAATAAATGTTCAACATTTCTAAAAAAAATTCAAAGAATATTTGGTCTAGAATTTTAATTTGAATCTTTTTATCAGCAAAATATAAAATCCTTTAAGAAAATTCAAAAAATGTATTTGAAATACAAAAATACCCTCACAAAAAATAGAAAATACTATCTTAATTTAAAATTTTCAATAATATACAAAAAATAAAAAATAAATAAAAAATGAAAAATTTCATTATATTCAGAAAATTCGAATAAAATATGCCTAGAATTTTAATTTAGAAATATAATTTTAGCTCCAACCCTCTCTCAAAAATTCAAAGTATCTTAAAAGTAGCTCCAAAAAATGCATTTAAAATAAAAAAAAATCTCTGGGAAAAAAAATGAATTTGAAATATAAAAATACTCATAAAAATGTATTTGAAATACAAAAAACAATTAAGAAATTAAAAAAAAAAGTATTTAAAATAAGTACAAAAATACTTTAAAAAAAAATACCTTATATTTTCTTGAATGAAAATTTTCAAAATTATTCGAACAAATGAAGAAAATTTGAAGCAAAAATGTCTAGAAATTTAATTTTAGCCCCACCCCTCTCCCCGAAATTCAAAATACATTAAGGAACTCCAAAAATATATTTGAAATACAAAATATTCATCTAAATATATGTATTTGAAAAGCAAATTAGCCTAAGAAATTCCAAAAATGTATTTGAAATATAAAATTAAGAATCTCGAAAAAAAAAATGAATTTGAAATATAAAAATACAAAATTCTTTAAGAATCTCAGAGAAAAGAAATTTGAAATATGAAAATTCTCAATAAAAATGTTTTGGAAATATAAAATCCCTTAAGAAACTTCAATAAGTGTATTTGAAATAAATAAATGAAATAGAAAAAAAAAATACAAACTACTTTCTTTATTGAAAATTTGAACAAAAGTTCTAGAATTTTAATATAAAAATTTAATTTTAGGCACAGTAATCTCCCTAATTAGGTAATATTTTCAACGAGGGGTGTACACCTACTTCCACTTTCAATTTCAAGTAGAAGACAAAAGATGAAGGGGCATTATCTAATGAATTCCAAAATAATTCCACATAATTCGAGAGTTTTTAATCGGAGCGACCCGGAGTGCCAGATGTATCTTGACGGCTAATAATAATTATTTTATTATATTAATGATCACCTTATTGATTTATTCTGAAGAGATGGCCCAGCCCAACCCTTTTTTCAGCGTTGATCTATTTATTTAATATTTTACCCAGTAGCCTATATTCACAGTCAAATATTTATTTTTCTTGACCATGGCGGTTTCCTGCCTATTTATTTATTTTTTATTGCTTGACTACGGCAACTTCCTGTCTACTTATTTATTTATCGGTTTTTTAAATTATTTATTTTTAAATAATTTAACAACAATTTCTTTAAATCCAGTGACATATTTTAATTATTTTTTTCTTTTATTTATTTAATCATTTATTTCTTTATTCTTCCCAGTATATTTATTTATTTACTTTTATTGTTTGGACGACATGCGGTATTCCCTTTTTTATTGTTATTATTATTATATTATTCTTGGTCGCAGCATACTAAGGTTTCTTATTGTTAAGGATAAATAAATTGAATTGCTTCTTTCCAGTAATTTATTTTGTTATTCAAATGGTTAATCCAAATATTTCGAGCGCTCTCGTCATCTCTTCCTCAGTGGAACATTGGTGGGGGATGGTTTCCACTGAGGAAGAGATGACGAGAGCGCTCTCGAAATATTTGGATTAACCATTTGAATAACAAAATAAATTACTGGAAAGAAGCAATTCAATTTATTTATCCTTAACAATAAAAAATTAATATATCCAGTACACACCAAGCCAGCAAAATTCTTATGAATACTAAGGTTTCACACCGTTTCACACCCTGAGCCACTCAACCGGATCCTGAGTGGGAGGATCGGAAGGCTATGAGGGGAGATGTGGAGGCCCTTAAAAAAATAATAATAATAATTCCAAAGAGGTGTACACCTAATTCCAATCACCGTGCACCCCTCGATTTTCAAATAAATAAAAATTTTCACTCATTCTTAAAAAGTCGAAATAAAATGGTCGAGAATTTTCATAAGATTTACTCGCTTTCCTTCACCATATAGTTTTTAATAAATATCTCAATTCCTTCACAGTGCCCCTCTAAATTTCCAAAAAAAATTACCTATAGGTGCCTGATTTCATCATCTAATTCTAGAATAGTTTCCGAGTGTTATGAAGTCATTTTTGATTTGACTGGAACACAATGCTTGTCAGAATGAAGTACGATATGACATAATTTGACATCTTTTTGTTTGTATTCATAAGAATAGTGATTGTTATTTAGTTATTATATAATATAATATAGTAGTATAACAGCATAAAGCATGTCTACCGTATTTACTTTGTTAAATTAACTGCTGGTATTAATAAATTTAATATTTCATAATTATTAAAAAAGGATTTTCGTGCCAATGGTAGAAGACTTTTTGAACTTTTAATAATAAACAAACCAAAGAGAGTTGTATCTAGGACATTCCACACCAAATCGGACAGTTTGAAAAATATTAATTTTTGATCTGCTTGATTTCTTAACATTTTTTGTAGTTTATAAAAAACAAAAATTTTTAAAAATAAACTGATGTGGCCATCCACTTGACTTTACCATACACCCTGACCCGTCTCTTATATTTAATATTTAATAAAATTACTTATAATTACCAGGTGTACCGGAAAGTCATTACCGGTTTTTCTAACAGATGTCGCTAGGCTTAAGTATGCAATGTTATGATTTGACACATATGCATTTTATTCTACTGACATCAAGCTTCAAAGCTATACATGTTATATTTTGCGAAAGTAACACCTTCATAGATTTATACCTCTTTGAAAATGTCAAGTTTCATGCCTGAAAACGTGCATTTGCGGCACGCATTACTTTTGTTATTTAATCAAAAGAAAAAAGCCGCCTCATCGTTTGCTGGTAGAAACTTACGGTGAGCATGCTTTAACCTTAAAAACATGTGAGGTGTGGTTTCGAAAATTCAAAAGTGGTGATTTCGATGTGCAAGATAAAGAACGTTCTGGTAGACCAAAAAAGTTTGAAGATGCGAAACTACAGGAGTTATTGGATGAAGACCCAACCCAAACTCAAAAACAATTGAAAAAACAATACACCGACAACAAATGATCAATTTGAACCACGCATTGATTGAAAAACGTCCAGAATGGGCCCGAAGACACGGTAAAGTGATTTTACAACACGATAACGCGCCGTCTCATAAAGCAAAACCGGTCAAGGAAGCGTTGAAAGCACTTGGGTGGGACATATTATCGCACCCGCCGTACTCTCCAGACCTTGCCCCGTCCGACTATCAACTTTTCGCATCGATGGGACACGCGCTTGCAGAGCAGCACTTCGCCAATTTCGAAGAAGTTAGAAAAAGGCTCGATGAATGGTTTTGCTCAAAGGACAAACAGTTTTTTTGGGATGGCGTCCATAAATTGCCAGAAAGATGGGCAAGATGTATAGAATCAAATGGCCAATACTTTGAATAAATAAATTTTCCATTTTCTTAAAAATTACGTAGTTTTTTTTTGAAAAAACCGGTAATGACTTTCCGGTACACCTAGTATTTAGGGGATCAACCAGCCCCCCTCATTTTGGGTGGTCAGTTTTTGTATTTTTCTTATGGGGGCCCACTGATTATATATACAAAATTTGGTTGAATTTGGCCCAAGTGATTAGATTTTCATTTTTTTTTACCCCCCGCCCATTTCGGGTGGTTAGTTTTTGCATTTTTAATCTTCCAGGGCCCCACTGATTATGTATACAAAATTTGGTTGAGTTTGCTCAAAGGGCCTAGATTTTTATTTTTTGACCCTCCAAAAAATATTGTAGTTATTATAGGTTCATTTTATAGTACATTATTCTTGTTTTTTTACTTTGCCATACAGGGTATGGTCAATTATTGGAATCGTGCATGAAAAAAGTGGGGGTTTTCCATCTTTTTCGAAATACATCAAAAACGGCTGAAACTATTTTGATTAAAAAAATTGAGCGAAACCATGGCATTTCGCTCTACAAAAAAGCTCTAATAAGTGAACATAGAACATTTTGACAAAAGAATTATTATCTCAAAAAATATAATTTTCTCGATGTTCAGTTATTAAAGTTTTTTTGTAGAGCGAAATGCCATGATGTCGCTCAATTTTTTTAATCGAAATAGTTTCTGCCGTTTTTGAGATATTTCGAAAAAAGAAGGAAAAAACCCACTTTTTTCATGCACGAATACAATACTTGACCATATGTATGGTAAAGTAAAAAAGTCTAATTTGGTCTATTTTTCAAGAAGTTATGGTCGAAAAATAAAAAAAAAAAAACATGCAACGGCTTGTCGAAAAATTTGAAAATTTACCAGGGATAATCTCAAGAAATGCAAATCAAAAAACTGTCCTATTTGATATGAAATGCGCTATATTTATAAGTACATACAAAGTTTGATGACACGCTTTTTGATTTTCTCTTAAAATTTATTATGATAAAACCCATCAATAGAATTTTTTTCTTTTTTAGGATACCTGTGCCGATAACTCGGGACGTTTGTCTGTTGACCCGGAACAACATTGTCTCAATTTCCGCTATGCTGTACATGGAAATATCACAAAATTATTTTTCACTCGCAAATTCGACACCTGTGATCCAAACGACTACATTATTGAGGTTAACAAATTTAAACCTATTGTCCAATTTTAAAATAAATTTAAGCAATGAAATTTATTAAACAATAATAATATCTACAATATTAATTCAAATTTCAAATTTTTCTATCTCGAGGCCCGAAAAAGCCATCGATCCTAAATACAGGGTGGGGCATAAAAGATCTACCACATTTTGAAGAGGTATAAAAAAAGGAAAAATTTAAGGTAGTTCTTTCACAAATGCAAAAGTCCAAGATGTCTTTGAAACTTGGAATATAAGTCATTAAAAGCATAATACACATACTGTTAAAATTTGAAGACGATTTACCACACCAAACATGAAATAATTGCAATTAAAAATGACATTTTTTACATAGGGTAGATAGGGAAAGAGTGGGGATATGATCATTATTTTATTTTTTTCATTGAAGGACTTTCCCCATCTTGATGAAAAACTAATATTTATTAGAATAATGTATTCGGAGTAACTTAAAAAAATTGAAATTATTTACCACGTAGTTTTGTTAAAAAACAAAAAACAAACATATTTGGGCGATTATTTTTAAGTGGAGGGGATATAAGTACAATGGCTTGGAAACGATCCAGCAAGTATGTGTGTATCCATATAGAGATTTCGTAGTGTGAGTGGTACAGTCACGTTAAAAAACATAACCTAAAATTTTAGTTCCGTTCATATTTCTAGAGTGGTTACGAGCCTAAAACCTTTGGTATAGATTGTCGCGAAAGAACCTCCTTAACTAGAAAAAAAACTGAATATAATTTTGAAAAGAACATAAAATATTTTTTTAAATGTGTTTTAAACATTATAAGACAAAAAAAAGGGGGGAGGGGGTCAAAAAGGAAAATTCTAGCCAAACTCAACCAAATTTTGAATATATTTATTGTGGACTCCCAGAAGGCTATAAATGCAAAAACTAACCACCCAAAATGGAGGGAGGGGATCAAAATGAAAATTCTAGCCTCTGGGGTCGATAGAATATGTATACAAAATTTGGTTGAGTTTGTTCAAAAAGGCTAGAATTTTCATTTTTGACCCCCCCTCCATTTTGGCGGGTTAGTTTGTGCATTTCAAGCCTTTTTGGGGCCCACAGAATATTTAAACAAAATTTGGTTGAGTTTGGTCGAAAGGGCTAGAATTTTCATTTTTTACCCGGGGGGAGGTAAAAAAATGAAAATTCTCCCCCCCCCTTTTTTTCTGATAATGTTTAAAACACATTAAAAAAAATATATTTTATGTTCTTTTCAAAAAATATATTCTGTTTTTTTCTAGTTATTTTTTTTTTTTTTTTTTTATACCTCTTCAAAATGTGGTAGATCTTTATGGCCCATCCTGTATTTGTAATCTTTATAAATCCATTTTCATTTGAAACTTTTGTAGCTATTTAAAAAGGAAAAAATCAATTAAAAATCCTTCATAATTATTGAAATACAATTTAATTTTCATTATAGTATACCTAACCTCTAAATTCACCCTTTATCAATGGAAATTTTGAAAAAATAGTTGTTTTGAAAAGAGATGATATAAAACAACTATAAACAAATAATTATTTTGAAATATTAACAATTCTTCGAGAAGAAGAAAAAGAAAAATATTTGATAAATATTAGAAAAAAAAAACTATGAATATCTATTCTTTTTTTTTTTGTAATTGAATTTTGGTTATTTAAATTTTCGATTATATCTAGAATTAAATATTTTTTCAAAATTCTCTTTATGTATTTAAAATTACAAGATGGGAAAAGTCGAAAGAAATTATGTCCCAAGTTGGTTAAATAGCTAAAGTTAGAGAGCAATTCTTGTATTTAGATGTAGAATCGGTTTTTCGAAAATGCCTCTAACCATTGCAATGAAAATCACGGATTATGGGGTTTTGGGTAAGAGAAATCGATCTCTCAGAGTTTTATCTTCAGATAACTTTCACTTGATTAGCTTTTTATTAATTAAACTAATAATTATCAACACAGGTGGGTGTGTCAATGAAAATTTATAATTTCTTTTTAGTTTAATTAATTGAGTTTTTTAAATTTTAAAACTCTCTAAGTAATATCTCTAAGTATATTAATATTAAGATTATTATTAAAATTGGGAAATGTTTTTTTTTTTTTTATTAGATCTTATTATATTAAAAGAGCAAATCTAGTATATATATATACTATATATATCCAATCGGTTTCTCGAAAACGGGTCTAACGATTTGGATGAAATTCACGGGCTAGGAGGGTTTTTTGATGAACATTCAATCTGTCACGGTCTCATCTTCCGCTAAGTTGTTTTTGATGGGTTTTTTGTTAATTGAAACAATTATTCATAGGTGGTTGTCTCGATAGAAATCTATAATAACATTTTTATTCAATTTCCTTTTAATTATTAATTGGTTTTTTTAATTTTAAATTTCACTAATAGATTATTATAAATATTATTATATATATATTCAAAGTTAGACAATTTAATTGGAAGAAGGAAAACGTGAGGGATGAGGATTACCAATCGACTTGATTGGGGAATAATGGAATTGAAATAATTATCGGAAAAGAGGTTTTTTTATCTAATTAGATTTTTCCTCTTATTAAAAACAAGGACTAAAGATGAATAAGGACACTCGATGGTGGAGAAGTAATCTCCGGAATCGAAGCAAAATACAATGTATACTGTAGCGGCCCGCTCTCGCTTATGGCGACGAGCCTTGAGACACGGCCGCTAGATGACTCAGTCGGATCGTTGCGTCGCTTTTGCATGAGTGAAATATTATCAGCCATGCTATAATTAAAGCGACTCGATTTCGACTGAAGAAGCGAACCGATGACCGTGATTGCAAAGCAAGCAGCCCGATATGATTGCAAAGCAAGCAGCCTCTTGATCCACCAGCTAGGTGGATAGAGCCTTGCCAGGCTGACTTAGTCGGTAATCGGCAATCACCCAAGAAAGAAAGGGTGTGGTGTAGCGGCCCGTTCTCGCTTATGGCGACGAGCCTTGAGACACGGTCGCTAGATGACTCAGTCGGATCGTTGCGTCGCTTTTGCATGAGTGAAATATTATCAGCCATGCTATAATTAAAGCGACTCGATTTCGACTGGAGAAGCGAACCGATTCGAACATTCGGATCTGGAGGGGCCACCGCCATCCAGCAGCCCCTCCCCTGCACACACCCATGAGAACACGCAACCTACAACTCTGCACTCACTCAAGATTGTTAGGACCCCATCGACTTGATGGGGGGCGCGGCACAAAGCGCCACACAGCACTCACCTCACGAGAGCCCTAGCAATATATACATTAATTAATGTAAAATAATTGGTTTAATAAAATTTATAAAAAAAAGACAATTTAATTGATTGTTGATGGGATTGAATTATCGGAAAAGAGGTTTTTTATTTAATTAGTTTTTTCCTCTTATTAAAAACAAGGACTAAAAATATCTTGGCAAGTTCAAGAAGATCAAGGTCAGTCGATAGTGGCGAAGTAATCTCAGAAGTCGAAGCTCAAATACAATGTATACATTAATTCATGTAAAATAATTGGTTAAATGAAAAAATTAATTGATTAAAAATCGAGTTCTAAGTCCGACAAACGTATTTTTTCTCTAATAGAATTTGGCAATTTAATTGATGAATTCAAAAATTATTTAATTAAAAATAACTATTATAAGGTATTTATTATATACCTATACATATATACACATAATCTGTGGGCCACTACAAGGCTTGAAATGCAAAAACTGGGTAAGGGAGGGAAGGTGGAGGTGACGGTGGGGAAGATGTGGGTGGTGCAGTGGTGGAGGGGTACGGGGGGTTGGTGGTGGGGATGTAGGTGGGGGTGGATGTGGGGTGGAGGGGTGCAGGAGATTGGGTGAAGTGGTGGGGGTCCGGGGGGCGAATGGGGTTCGGAGATTAATATATAGCTTTTAACTGAAGCAAAATGTTACCGAGCATCGCTCGGTGGCCAGGTACCTAAAAATTAAATTTTGAATTGTTTGGAAAATATTTTAACATTTTTCTTTATTTTTAAAGGAAGGAACTACCCATATTGTGTGGGCGATAGGTCGAGGCCCACTCTACGCTCTAGATGGAGTGAACGTCAGTCGAGCCGAAAATAAAGGTAAATATACAGATGAGTGTATCTGTAATGTACGGAGATAATTCAGGGGTGATTATATGAATCAAAACAAAGAAAATATTTGACATAAACATATCGCATCCCTGTTTCAATAGTGGCATAACCTCATAAATGTTAATTTTACAGGAGAACCAAAACAAAAATGCTTGCAGTAGCGAAATAAGCTAATATAATAGTGACGTTTGGCGACTCACGCGGAATTTATTGAAAATATCGATATGGCACTTTTACAGCTTGTATGCATCCTAGTAATTGGGGAAAAAGTGAATTTTTAAATTTTAAGGATAATATGGCACTATTAAAATAGGGGTGTGGCGATATCTCCGGATACTTTTTTCAACTATCCGCCATTTTGTATTTTGTGTTTACTAAATAATTAATCGGTGAAAGAGCTTGAACGATTTGGTTGAAATTTTGTAAGAAACTCATCAATGCAAAAATATCTAGTTTAGAAAAAAGTATTAATTTAAATAATAAATAAATAAATCTTTATTCTTCGATCTGCTTAGAGGCACAAGTCCTCGGTAGCTAGGTCCTCCAAAATGCAATACAATCTAACTACAATACATTAACAAACATCAATACAAATTAATTACAACCATTTAACAAATAATAAAAAAGAAAAAGAAAAAAATAGAAATGTATGCTCATTAACAAATAACATGACCATAGATTTCCATCAATAGACAAAAAGTAATTTAAAAATTCCGCGCAAAAACCCGCTGCCAGGAGCAAGCGACGCATTAGCCATCCCGGCATTTGCCATAAGTTGTTAAGGAAACTTGGTCAAAACTTTAACAAGGATGGTATGACCTCTCTTTACCTCAACTAATCTCTGCTTGTGAGAACTAAATAAAATTTTGTACAACTCTAGGACATTAGGACAAATTTATAATTGATTTAATCATAGGGGGCAGAGGACTATAATCCCAAGTACCTAGTAATAAATAGGTTGTTCCACAAATCAATGCCAGATCCTACAAATGAATGCAAACCTACATATTAATATCTGAATTAACTAACTTATAGGAACCAGACCTATTTAAATTGATACCATTCTTCCCTAAATCCTTATAATCTAAATAACCATCTGAACCATCCTCATAACAAAAACCACCATTGGTTTCAACACCTAAACTTCTAGTACCAACCCTGGATTGACTCCCCTTTCAACCATATTATCTAAAAAAAAATTATTTCTAAATATTTCCCTTAGCAGAGATTTCTTAATTCCAGCTTAATTTCAAAACCAACCCTTGCTTTTCCTATCTCTAAATGGAAAGAAGAGTTAACAAACCCACATTTCCAAAAGAGACAAAAAATAAATAAATAAAAACCTACCAAAAAGCTTCAAATTCGTAAGATACCCACCAGACTTCAAAGAGACCTAACCAAGTCATTTAATGATTTCATTTCATTTAATTATCCGTTTTAAAATGGAATGAATAAGAATAACGGGAAAAGCCCTTAAAATTAGAACAATGCGAGAACACAATAAAAATGAACACTGGGGATAACACTGAGCACTAGGAGAATCAATATAATACAGGAATACTGGGGAAAAGAAAAGCAGGACACAGGCACAATTTCAATCTCCCAAAAAGAGCAGCCCAAGCTGGAAAAAAGGCGAGCCAACAATCAACAACTCCTCTTCAAAGGGCCTCAAAGCAAAGAGAATCACGATCTCTTTCATGGGTTAACACCGAGCTTTTTCTATTACTTGTCCTTACTTGTTCGACTAACTGTCGATTTGGAGGCATGGAGGGGGTCAAAATGACGTCACTCCGGACTGTCTTACTAGCATGCTTGCTTGATTCAAAAGATAGGGCATGTTCTAAAAAAAAATTAGCTACTTGAAGCTGGCAGTGGCCAGCCAATCGGAAAGCATTATTTTATCACGTAGGGTGCCCATTGGCATAATACATATTATATCACATGATATCACAGAACAGCTGATATTTTGTTTCTCACTGTTCAACTCTTTACTTCAATGAATAAAGAGAATATGCCTTCCAAATTCGTCTGCTATTGATAATTTCTGCAATAATATTATTGTCAGCCATTTTTGTTTGCATCTGAGCTAAAACTGATAGACCAGCTGTTTGGCTCAAAGCATGCGCGCGCAACCTAGCCGGCTAACTTGAAAATTTTCTGAAAAAGCTCCGTGTGAACCCAACAGGCGAAAAATCAGCCTGACTGAACTAGCTTCAAATTGCAAGTAGGGCAAACAAATTAGGAGCAAGTAGCAGAAAAAGCCTCGTGTGCACCAGCCTTAAGGCTCCATGCACGTTACAATATGTTTATATGAAGTTTTTCTTTATTTTGACCAATTTAGCCAGCTCCTGAATTATCTCCGTTGATTATAGATACACCCTATATATTTCAATTTTTGGTTAAATTTACACAAATATTTAAAAACGAGCCCTCCGGGCTGGTGCCCTGGCGGGCAGCGTCTCGGTCCAAAAATTCAATTCCTCTTAAAAAACCACGTTTAAAATAAAATGAGAAAAATGTACTTGCTTTTGTATGATGGTGTATTAAATTATTTGACCACGGCACTGTAGTTATAACTCTTGATTATTAATGATATACTTTTGATTATTAATGATATATTCAAAGCAGAATCAATGAAGAAAATCGTGTATAGAGTAAATATATGATAGGGATCCCCAAATCCAGATGGTAAAAATCAGAGTCGTCAAGACTTGATTTTTTTTTGCTTAGGTTTTTTGTGTGTCATTTAATATAAAAAATTAAATAATAGTGCAAATTATTAAAAAATAAACAAATAATATATAAAATATAAATCAAATAAGATGTGAATAATTTCTTCTGTGCGTAAAGAAAAGCGAATTGAATATTAAATTTTTGAGTGGCGGGGCGGGGGGGGGGTGTGAGGAATAATTATCGATATATTTAATGTTTCTTAATTTAAAGTCTTTTAGAGTCTTTCATTTCAAAATTTGAGTGCAAATTAAAATTATATTTCAAATTTGCCTGGTTAATGAAAATCAATTGGAGCTGTCAGTTTAAAATCCTAGCTGACAATTATATTTCAAATTTGCCTCGTTAATTAATATATATTCAATGTTTTTTAATTTAAAATCAATTGGTGTTTTTCCATTTTCATTCGAGTTCAAATGAATACAATATTATCTCGACACAAAGTCTAAATCAAAAATTTATAGTTTTAGTAATAGAAATCATGGTATAAATATTAATCTTACATTGGTCTAGTGGATAAAGCAGAGGACCTTAGTTCAAGAGTTCGTAGGTTCGATTCTAGTCAAGAGGGAAATTTTTTTAGAGAAATTTCTCTTAGCGTTGTTACAAATTAATCTAGATCAATATATATAGTATTGATGGATTTTTTAGGAATGCAACGAACTCAATTATTGAAAAATTTAAAACGTCCACCAGCACATTCGGAAAATGTGTGGCATTATGAAGCGAGGGCGGATAATGTCTCAGTCCCGAGTGACGAAACAACCTACTGGTGCCAAATTGACAAGCTTCCCGAGCAGGCACAGAAGATTAAACATCATCTAATTGAGGTTTTTCACTTTATCATAACGAATACACCTACAAAATATTTATTATAAAATTATTTTAAAATTTGGACCCATTTTGACCGATTATTTTTCTTTTTTAAATCTCGCATGAACATTTGTTTACATTTGTTTGTATTTCATGTGTTTTAAGAATCCTCTCCAAATTTTAGATCTATAAAATTTTTTTCCAAAAATCTCACAAATGTAAAAAAAAAATCAATTTTTCTTTTTTATATTTTTGAGATTTTCAAAATTTTTGAGCAACCTCTCAAAAATGAAAAATAGCCGATTAGAATTGGTTAAAAATGTCGGTCGAAAAATCGCCTCACGTAATTTAGGGACGTCCCCTAATGCCTAATATATGTAAATGTTTATTTAGACTAAACTAAGTCAGAGTCCTTGTGACGTCATCTGTCAACTGTTGACACTAGGGTTCCCTCTCGAATACCGCCTTTCTCCTTAGGGGCCGTCCATAAATTACTTCACACAGTAAATTATTTATTATTCCTTTCTGAAAATGTTGGTAAAATAAATCTAGACAAACATGCAATTTTTAGCAAAAACACTTAAATTTCTACAATTATTAAATTATATGGTATAAAAGTGATAATGTGGCGTCATAATACAGGGGCTCAATGAAAAGGTTTCAGAATGTGACACGGTGGCAAGGGGGGGGGTCTAAAAATCTTGAAATTCGTGCGACGTAATTTATTGACGGCTCCTTATTCACTTATCTGACTTATAATAATTTCAGTTCATGATCTCGGATTGGTTAGATAAAAAATTTAGATCCGAAATTTGGAAATGAAAATGCCGGGAATGTTTTCATGTGACGTCACCATTTATCTGCATTAATCAAGCAGAAGACAACCTCATTGATTTCTGTTTATAAATATTTGGTGTTAACGTTCAGTTCGAGCCTGTGATCACTCCTGGGAACGAGGGCCTGGTCCACCACATGGAGTTGTTCCATTGCGAGGCGCCGATTGAAGTCCAAATGCCCCCATATAAGGGCAATTGTTTCGCCCCGGATAGACCGGAAGCGACGATGGTTTGTAAGAAGGTGATCGCCGCCTGGGCCATGGGGGCGACCCCCTTCGCCTACCCGGAGGTAACCAAACCTATAATAATTGACTTTTATCATATACCTATAACCTAGGGGTGATCCGCGATTGGAAGTAGGTGTACACCTCTTTGGAAGTATTTTGGATTGGCAACTAAGTAATTGCGGATTTTTTTCATGGAACTAAATAACTTTATTCTGTAATGTATTGCCTATTTTGATCAATGACCTTTTGCCATCTTTCAGGCAGCATCATAATCCCACGTTCATAAAACTTCTGGTTTTATTAGCAAAAAACTGAATCAGGTACGATTTGACATCATCATCATTATTGAAATTTTTACCATTCAAGGAGTTTTGTAAAGATCGAAATAAAAAGTAATCAAATGGTGCAAGGTCAGGACTATATGGTGGATGTGGCAAAACATCCCAACCAAGCTCCAATAATTTTTGCCGAGTGACCAAAGATGTGTGTGGCCTTGTATTGTCATGATGGAATACAACACCTTTTCGATTTGTCAATTCGGCCCGCTTTTCTTCAACTGCATTGTTTAATTTCGTTAGTTGTTCAATGTAGACAACAGAATTGATCGTTCGGTTGGGTGGTAAGAGTTCAAAGTATACAATTCCTTTGTAATCCCACCAAACTGATAACAAAACCTTCTTTTGATGAATGTAAGCTTTTGATGTTGTTTGAGCTGGTTCACCTGGCCTGCTCCACGATCTTTTCCGCTTGATATTGTTGTAAACAACCCATTTTTCATCGCCAGTTATCAGTCGTTTTAAAAATGGATCATTTTCATTACGTTTCTTTAGCAAATCGCAGATGTTAATGCGTTGCGTTAAATGCGTTTCTTTCAGTTCGTGAGGAACCCATGTATCGAGTTTTTGAACATAGCCAAGTTGTTTTAAGTGATTTTCAATGCATATATGTGATACATGAAGCTTCTCTGCAATCTCACGCGTTGTACTGTGACGATCCGAATCGATTATTGCTTTGATTAGGTCGTCATCAACTTCAACTGGACGACCAGAGCGTTTTTCATCTTTGAGTGAAAAATCACCAGAACGAAATTTGGCAAACCAATTTTGACACTGCCGTTCTTTAAAGGCTTCGTCGCCATAAACAGCACATAACTTTTTGTGAGCTTGCGATACGTTTTTCCCTTTGCGGAAATAAAAAAAGCAAAATATGACGAAAATGTTCCTTTTGATTTTCCATTTTTCAACGAACGCCAAACGAAAACTACGCAACCGATCAAAATTAAGTGGGAGATAAATTTAACCGAATTTATCGCGCGGAGAATTATACCACTGCTCGAAGCCCCTAAAACCTTAGTGAATTGGATATTGGATTATATCTAAGTTTCTGAGATTGGCTCGTGATCCTGGCTTCTTTTCCTTCTACTCTGTTCTTTTCACGATTGAGGGGCCAGCCCATACAGGCCTTTAGGGGATGGACCTTCTGGTGTATCTCCTTCTCACATCAATATCATAAAAAAAAAAAAAAAAAAAAAAAAAACTTTTTTTACTGATTGACAGCTGAATTGCCAACTATCAAATAACAAAATGTGTTTTACATTTGGACTACGCCAGCAAACCTAAAAATTCAACTGAAGCCATCTATGAGTGAAATCCGCAATTACTTAGTTGCCAACCTTATACTTGGAAATATTTTGAAGTACTTGGGAATATTTGGAAGTACAAGTGGAAGTAGGTGTACATCATATTAGGTCGCGGTTCACCCCTCGCCTATAACTACACATTCAAGAAGAAATTTTCATTTGCAGGAAGCTGGACTTCCAATTGGAGGACCGGAATACAATCTCTATGTGATGCTCGAAGTCCATTTTAATAATCCCGAAAATAAAGATGGTAATTATAAACATCATTTGAACTTTCTGAATCGGGTATCCAAAGCTGAAGAAATTACATCAGCTCATGTATTTGAAATACAAAATAATCATTTTTTACTTGACCATACAGGGTATGGTCAAGTATTGTAATCGTGCATGAAAGAGTGTTTTTTTTTCCTTCTTTTTTTTGAAATATCTCAAAAACGGCTGAAACTATTTTGATTAAAAAAATTGAGCGAAACCATGGCATTACGGTCTACAAAAAAGCCCTAATAAGTGAACATCGAAAAAATTATATTTTTCGAGATAATAATTGTTTTGTCAAAATGTCTGTTAGTCTGTGCGTTATCAAATTTTTGTGGACGAGCTAGCTCAAAAACTAGTGTGAATATCGAAACGAAATTTCACACCTAGTTTTGGTCCATTGAGATTAAGAGCTGATTAGATTTTGGTGCATATTGACCCAAAATTAAAGGGGGTGGAGGGGGGGGTTAAAAATTAAAAATCTAGGTCATTTGAGCAAACTCAACCAAATTTTGTATACATAATCAGTGGGCTCTCAGGAGTCTAAAAATGCAAAAACTAACCCCATTCCCCTTCATGATTATAAATAATTTTATTCAATATTAAATTAAGTGAGGGGTCAGGTTGTATGCTAAAGTCAAGTGGATGACCACATCAGAACACGTCAGCTTATTTATATTCAAAATCCATTTTTTGAAATTTCTTAAAGCATTTACCTTACCTACAATTATATTTTAAATCCAAAATTTTTAAGAATTTTCGAAAAAATATAATCTATACTTATTATAATCCGCGACGACGCCGACGTGATTTTTTTTTAATTTTAAGACCCACTAATGGTTCATGACAATTAAAATTAGGAAATTTAAATTATATTATTTTAAAATCCACTGCGGGAGTTAAGGGGGTATAAAAATAAATAAATAAAATTTTATTTCAGTTTTATTCAATTCTGGTTGAAAATAAAATTCGATCTTTTCACCTGAATTCAAAGTCTAAAATATATTAATATTAAGTACCTGGGAACTGAGCGATGCTCGGTAACTTTTTGCTTCAAGTTAAAATCTATATATATAGTACATGCCCCCTGGACCCCCCCCCCTTCGAACCTCACACACTCACCCCCTTCCCTTTCCCACCCAACCCCGAAACTCCCCACCCCCGAACCCCGTCCCCAGTTGCATTTCTAGCCTTCTAGTAACCTACAGGTTATGTGAATTTAGACATATAAATAAATACTATATAGCTATTTTTTTTAATTAAATAACAATTTGTCGAGTTGTATAATTAATTAAATTGTAAAATTCTAATATTTAATATTTGTGGGATTTAAAATTCGATTTTTAATCAATTAAATTGAAATAATTAATAACTCATAATTTTATTAAACCAATTATTTTACATGAATTTATGCATACATTGTTTTTGAGCTTCGATACCGGAGATTACTTCTCCACCATCGACTGTCCTTGATCATCTTTTAGTCCTTGTGTTTAATAAGAGGAAAAACTAATTAAAGAAAAAAACCTCTTTTCCGATAATTTTTTCCTATCCAATTCATCCCCATCAATTAATTTTTTTGTGACACAACATATTTAATTTCCTATTCATATTTTAAATAATAATAATAAATAAATTTTATTAAACCAATTATTTTACATTAATTAATGTATACATTGTATTTTTGCTTCGATTCCGGAGATTACTTCTCCACCATCGAGTGTCCTTATTCATCTTTAGTCCTTGTTTTTAACAAGAGGAAAAATCTAATTAGATAAAAAAACCTCTTTTCCGATAATTATTTCAATTCCATTATTCCCCAATCAAGTCGATTGGTCCCTCCACTCTCAATCACCATTCATCATCAATTAAATTTTCAAACTTTTTAATATATATAATATTAATTATAATGATCTTATTGTGGGATATAAAATTAAAAAACAATTATTTATTAAAGGAAATTGAATAAAAGTGTAAATATACATTTTTATCGAGACAACCGCCTGTAAATAATTATTAAATTAACAAAAAACCCATCAAAAACAACTTAGCCGAAAATGAGACCGTGACAGATCGAATCGCCAACACAAACCTTCCCCCCCCCCTAAACCGTGAATTTAATCCAAATCGCTAGAGCCATATATATATATATATATATATATATATATATATATATATATATATATACAAGATTTGCTCGTTTAATATAATAAGAAATATTGCTTTTAACTAAAGCAATTGTACTACGTAAAGAATAGTCTCTAAGAAAGCTGATCGCCTGTAATTATGCAACCTGAAAGACGCCTCTGGATCGGACTAGCCTACCCTACAGGGGTCCATGTTAAATTAATATTTTTCATAACGTTTAAAATTTGACGGTCAAATCCCATGACCTCAAGTTAATCATATTTAAAACCCAAAATAGCTTAAGAAATTCGAAAGTCAATTTGAAATATAAAATACTGATCTAACATTCATATATATTTGAAATTAAAAATGCCTTTAGAACTCCAAAAAAATGTATTTTAAATACAAAATACTTATTTAATTAATTTTATTCGGAAATCCAAATGGTTTAAGAAACTCCAAAATATGTATTTGAAATATAAGAATAAACAATACTTAAAGAATCACCTAAAATATATATTTTAATACAAAATACTCATATAAATATATTTGAAATTTGAAATTACCATAAGAAATTCCAAAAAATGTTTTTGAAATACATAATACTCATCAAATTATATTTCAAATTGAAAATAATTTTAGAAACTTCATAAAACATACTTGTAAAAGTATAATTGAAATATAAAAAAATACTCGTAAAAAATACAAAATACTTAAACCGACATACTCGTATGCATCTTGAAATAAAAAAAGTAAATTTAAAATATATTATATAATAAAAAATTATTAAGAAAAATTAAAGGAATTGCAGAGAGTTGGACTTGACTTTAAATTAAATACAAAGTTTTTTTTATTTAAATAGTCTAAACATTTCGTTGCTGGTTCGCCACTTCTTCAGTGGTAATGCATAAAATTGAGTGATTTGTAAGGATACTGTTTGAAAATGGGTTTTCACTTAGTCAAAACCCCAGACAAATAAGTTTAATAAATGAGGTGAGAAAAACTAATCTTACTTACCATCGAGGGGTGAACCGCGATTGGAATTAGGTGTATACCGTCTTTGAATTTATTTGGAATTCATTTTGGAAAATCTATTGTCATCTATTGTCTTGCTAAATGAAAGTGGAAGTGGAAGTAGGTGTACACGATTTTAGGTCACGGTTCACCCCTCGCTCACCATTGTACTTTTGTAAAAATGACATGATTGATTAATAAAAAGATGCCTAACGGTTTTGGTCCGCTATTTCAGCCACTGAAGAAGTTGCGAACCAGCAACGAACCAACTCCCTACGATTCCTTTAATTATTAATCATGGACACGGATAATGAAATATTATTAAAAAACTTTATAAAAGATTGTATGTCAAATACTTTGTTAAAGAAAAATAAGCTGACGTGTTCTGATGTGGCCATCCACTGGACTTTACCATACAACCTGGCCCCTCACTTATATTTAATATTTAATTAAATAATTTATAATCATGTAGGGGAGGGGGTTAGTTTTTGAATTTTTAGATTACTCTGGGTCCACTGATTCTTCTTTAGGTGCAAGGGCGGATCCAGGGGGGGCGGAGGGGGCGATCCCCCCCCCATACAGGCCCGTGCCTGGCGGGAGTGCAACACGTGCGCCGCACGCAGAGGCCAAAAAACGGCGGCCAAATCGACAGGGAATTTATAACAATTTTTTTTTTTTATTTTAATGAACTTAAAATATGAGATATGAAATTTGTAAAAAAAATTAAAAAAAAACATTTATTTTTTTTAAATTTTAAAATTTGAAAATAAAGTTCTATTGTGCGGAGGGCGGCGTCTCTGACCCCCCCCCCCGCTTGGACAATTCGATCGCGACACATCTTATATACATCGGCCACCTTATATACATTCTCCCCCTCCCCTATAAAAAATTCCTGGGTCCGCCCTTGTTTAGGTGCCGTCTCCGTTCCGAAGGTTGGCAATCATTAAGGCGATTTTTTATTTTGAGACCGCAGATCAAATAATTGGTGGTTACTACAACCAATTCTCTCAGGTCCACTGATTATGTATACAAAATTTGATTGAGTTTGGTACAAGAACCTATATTTTCATTTTTTGACCCTACACTCTCCCCATCCCCATTTTGGGCGGTTAGTTTTTGCATTTTTAGACTTCTGGGGTCTCACTGATTATGTATACAAAATTTGGTTGAGTTTGGCTTAGATTTTTAATTTTTAACTCCCCTCCACTCCCTTAATTTTGGGTTGATATGCACCAAAATCTAATCAGCTCTCAATCTCAATGGACAAAAACTACTTGTGAAATTTGGTTTTGATATTCACCCTAGTTTTTGAGCTAGCTCGTCCACAAAAATTTGGTAACGCACAGACTAACTAACAGACAAACAGACATTTTGACAAAACAATTATTCCTAGAAAAATATAATTTTTTCGATGTGCACTTATAAGGGCTTTTTTGTAGACCTAAATGCCATGGTTTTGCCCAATTTTTTTTAATCAATATAGTTTCAGCCGTTTTTGAGATATTTCGAAAAAAGAAGGAAAAAACCACTTTTTTCATGTACCATTACAATACTTGACCATACCCTGTATATTTTAAGAACTTCTACTATGTGTATTTGAAATAGTTATAAAACAATATTTCTTTTTCAGATTGGGTCGATAATTCAGGAATCAAGATCCATGTAACAGATAAACTGCGTAAATATGATAGTGGAGTTACAGAATTGGGTCTCGAATATTCGGATAAAATGGCTATACCCCCTGGACAAGAACGATTCACCCTTAATGGGTTTTGTATCTCCGAATGTACTGCAGTGGTAAGTTATCCTATATGTGGAAAATGCCTATAATTATTAAATTATTATGTAGTGATTGGCCCACATACAGTGATTGGCCCCTACTGCTCTAAACGACTAGAATAAGAAATATACCTGGAGCCACCGAGCGATGCACGGTAACCCCTGACCCCCCCCTCCCCGAAACCACACACCTCGCCCCCACCAATGCACCCCCACTCCGCACCACCCGCGCCTCTCACGACCGGATCCCCCACAACTGCACCTTGCATTTCTAGCTTTCTAATGGTCCACATATACAGGGTGGTCCCGAATTCATGGTACAAACTTTAATGTTAGGTACAGGACATTGTAACAATGAGTTATTGTATAGGAATGTATAGTCGCAAGTGACGCGGTGAGGCGTAAACAGGGGAAATAAAAGGAAATAGACATGGAGTGATCGGTGGGTATCATTGCCGGTAGAGGGCAGGAGATGTATATTGTTACAATGTTATATATATATATATATCTACAATAGATATATATTGTTACAATGTCCTGTACCTACCATCAACGTTTGTACCATGAATTCGGGACCACCCTGTATATTATGTGTATATTTGTTTACTCGTACACCAATTTGCCCACATTTGTTCATATTGAAAAACATTATAAAATAATACATAGGAAAAAAATAATAAAAGAAATAATCGTATAGGATTTGAAATAAAAACATAAAATTAAATAAGATTTGTTTCCAAGTTATATAAAAAAAGCCACTTAACCACTTTATTTGTAAACACACCTGTTTTGTTATGATTTAGACACCTGTTAATTAAAAACAAACAAAAAATTCCGAATTTTAATTTAATATATTAATATTAACTATTAGTGGGTTTTAAAATTAAAAAACCAATTAAAAATAAAACATAATTGAAAAAAATGTAAACAAACTTTTTTATTGAGATTTTCATCTGTCAATAATTACTTTAATTAAGAAAAGATCAATTAAGATTAAATTTGTCGAGGTCCAAGACCTAGCCAGATCGCTTTCTCATCCTCAAAAACTTGTTAATAGAATTTGTTTCATCAAAATCGGTAAAGCCGTTTTCAAAATAGAACAATGATACAAATATATACTCACTGATTTCTAATAAAGGTCGGGTTTTTTCAGCCAAAATTCCTAAAATAGCCCAAAAACCCTAAACAAAAGAGGCACTTTGAAATGCTTTAGAAGCTGTTGGAAGAGGCATGTCCAAAAAATGTGATGCAAAAACTTTTGGAGTGCCAAAATTTACCATACAGTTCCGACTTTCAAACAAATTCAAAAAGTCTTTTTTTTGTCCAGTGCGCAGTGGTTTAGAATCTCAACCAAATTTTGTATACATAATTAGTGGGCCACCCAGAAGTCTAAAAATGCAAAAACCAACAGCCCAAAATGGACGTGGTTTCTAGGGTTAAAAAATGAAAATCTAGGCCTTTGGACCAAACCTAACCAAATTTTGTATACATAATTAGTAGGACCCCAGAAGATTAAAAATTAGTAATTTTAAATACAGGTTTTTTGAATCGATTGACGGAACATTCAACCAAGTTCATCGTACTAAATTATACTATATGGATAGGACTTCCATTATAACAGGTCATTCAATAAGTCCGTAGGATAAGTAAGAAAAAAACAAAATTTTGACAAAACTCGATTTTATTATTCAACATAGTTGCCTTCGAGGGAGATACAACGAGTTTAGCGATTTTCCAACTTTTCGATACGACTTTTATAGTACGATTTCTCTTTCTCGTCAAAATAGGCCTCAGTTTCAGCGATTACTTCATCATTGGACTTCTTTTGGATTCTGGTGTGTAATAGTGAAGCCATGTCTCATCCAATGTCACATATCGACGATAGAATTCCATTTTATTGCGGTTTAACAGCGCCAAACACTCTGAAGCATCGATTCGTTGTTGTTTTTGGTCGACTGTGAGCTCACGGGCACCCACTTTGCACAAAACTTTCGCATACCCAAATGTTGGTGTAAAATGGTAAAAACACTACCATCTGATATCTTTACAATGTCAGCTAGCTCGTGCACCTTCAATTTGCGATCGTTCATAACCTATTTGTTGATTTTTATATGTTTTCTGGAATAACAGCCTCTTTTGGGCGTCCACTGCTCTCTGCATCATTTGTGCTGTTACGACCACGTTTAAATTCAGCAATCCACTTCTCTACCAATTGTCTCGATGGAGCAGAGTTCGGATAATGTTTATCAAGCCATTGTTTGGTTTCCACTGTATTTTTTTCATCAAAAAGTAATACTTTATTAAAACTCGAAATTCACTTTTTCCGATTTTTTTTTCAATAACAAAAGTTGCTTCACACAAAATGCTATAACTCACGAATAAATAGTCAGATTGCTGTCAAATTTATACACCTATCGTTTGAAGGTTAGTACTAAATAAAAATCATATGGAAAAAATTCTAGTAACGCCATCTATGTGTCATCCTACGGACTTATTGAATGACCTAATAATTAAGTAGCCCCACAGAAGACTAAAAATTATTAATTTTAAATACAGGTATTTTGAATCGATTGACTGAACATTCAACCAAGTTCATCGCACTAAATTATACTATATGGATAGGACTTAAATAAATAAATAAATAAATAAATCTTTATTTCTCGACCTGCTTAGAGGCACAAGTCCTCGGTGGCTAGGTCCTCCAAACATCAATACAATCTAGCTACAATACATTAACAAACATCAATACAAATTAATTACAACAATTTAACAAATAATAAAAAAGTAAAAAAAAAAAGAAAAAGAAAAAAATAGAAATGTATGCCCATTAACAAATAACTTGACCATAGATTTCCATCAAAAGACAAAAAGTAATTTATAAATTCCGCGCAAAAACCCGATACCAGGAGAAAGCGACGCATTAGCCATCCCGGCATTTGCCATAAGTTGTTAAGGAAACCTGGTCAAAACCTTAACAAGGATGGTATGACCTCTCTCTACCTCACCTAATCTCTGCTTGTGAGAACTAAATAAAATTTTGCACAACTCTAGGACTTTAGGACTTGACAAAATTTATAATTGATTTAATCATAGGAGGCAGAATACTATAATCCCAAGTAGTAATAAATAGACAGACTTCCACAAATCAATGCCAGATCCTACAAATGAATGCAAACCTACATATTAATATCTGAATTAACTAACTTGTAAGAACCAGACCTATTTAAATTAATACCATTCTTCCCTATATCCTTATAATCTATATAACCATCTGAATCATTCTCATAAGAAAAATACCACCACTTGTTTCAATACCTATACTTCTAGTCTCAACCCTGGATTGACTATCCCTTTTAACCATATTATCTAAAAAAAGAAAAAATATTTTAAAAATAAACAAAATATTTACCTTAGTAACGCAGAGATTTCCTTATTCCAGCCTAATTTAAAACCAACCCTTGCTTTTCCTATCTCCTAAATGGAAAGAAGAATTAACAAACCTTCTTCCCCAAAAGAGACAGAAAAAGAACTAATAAAAACCTACCAAAAAGCTTCAAATTCGCAAGACAGCTTTTTTGTTTACCCACCAGACTTAATAAATAAAAAAATTAATAATTAAAAATTAATAATTAAAAAATAAATAAAAATACCTTTCGCGGTAATTTTGCATAGAACATGTTGTATGTATTTTCTAAGAATTTCTCTGGGCAAAGCCAGGGAATCGGAAGAATGTTGTTTTAGGATGCTAGTTAATAAGAATATGCCCTTGGCAGGGTGGGCCAATAATTGTAGAAAGACTGGGCCAATGACTGTAGTAGTGGGGCCAATAGCTAATTTTGGAGACATTTTTTGAACTTTGGGTCCTTTTTAAAAAATGGTCCCAGAATCTTACATTATTTTGAGTCAAAAGAACAGCACTTTTAGCATTCATATAGAAATTTTTAAGTTGATTGTCTTTCGGGGCTTTCAGAAAAACAAGGTTAATTTGCTTAGGGGGGGGGGGGGGCCAATAGCTATGGACTTTACCTTATATTAAAAAAAATTTAATTTTACTCTTCCGAAATATTGATTATTAGAATGATATTGTCCTGCTCTGGGGGTCACGTTTTAACTTAAAAATAAAAAGTCATAGAAAGTTTATTCTGTTGCCAAAACGTTTATATTAGTATATAAAACGAAAATTTGATTAGATTTTGTAATGTTTCGCTTCAGAAATTTTGCTTTTAAAAAAATCATGAAAAAAAAATAAAATTGTTATACGAGAATTTATCAAAAAACAGTTAGAGGTGAAATTCAGTCAACTTTTTGATACAAAACCGTTCGCCGACAAAAAAATAATAATAAAATCACTAAAATTCTTAGAAAATTTACTGAATCTTGAAAAAAATATTTTTCACTTTTTCTTTCAATTTACTTATTAATGATTTATTTCTAAACGATTGTATTTTTTTATTAGATCATCTTCAGGACTATAAAATGATTTTTACAGTGTTATACAATTTTTTTCAACTTTCTAGTTTAAACAATTTTCTGGCAAAAATAACGACCGTGTGTACCGAGCTCTAAAAAAATAAAAAACGATTAGTTTAAGTTAAAAAAAAAAATCAAAAAATTTCCTCCCCGGCGGGGAATCGAACCCCGGTCTCCCGCGTGACAGGCGGGGATACTGACCACTATACTACCGAGGAATTATAATAGATGCACTTTTAGAAGGGAATAACTACTGTTTACCTTATTTATTATGGGAATAATTTTATTTAATTAAATCTAAATATGTAAATATAACACTAAAGGAAATCAATAGAATGTTATTATTAAATGATTTTGAAGTTATTTATCAGGATATCTATGGGTTAGTTATTCAATGAAATTAGTTCACTAAAATGACAATAGATGGATGCAGATTTTTAAAATTTATTAATTTAAAATAAAATTAAATATTAGATTTTGAAGATAAAAAATAATCTATTAAAAAATTAAACTAAATAAAGAATTTATTCCATAATATAAATATTATTAATACATTATTTAAACATAAATCTTAAAATAAAAAAAAATTTAAGTTGGAAGAATAACTAACCATTTTTAATATAATATAATACATGATTTAAAAAATTAATACACATATTATATTAATGCATTTATTTATATAAGAAATATATTTTTTCATGTATAAATAATTTTAAATTATGTAATAATTGTATAAATCAAGTTAGAAGAATTACGGGTGGCAAATTCTGATTCTCAGTAGAAGTTTAGACAAAATATGTGGACGAAATGTCTTAAAAGAGATTTTTCCTGTTATTAAAGTCAAAAAAATAAATTTTAACTTAATTAAATTCAAAATTACGCTAAGAGTTATTCATTGGTTTAGACTTGTATTAGCAATTAAGACTAGTGACTTATCAAGGCCCTGTGGCGCAACGGATAACGCGTCTGACTACGGATCAGAAGATTCCAGGTTCGAATCCTGGCAGGGTCGATTTATTTTTACTTTTTTTTTTTTTTTTTGATGAGACCCGAAAAAGTCACTTGTTTGATTTTATTTTATACTAAATATTTATCACATGGAATTTTTTACTCGATACGCACACCTGCACATTTTAATACAAGTACCTGGCCACCGAGCATTGCTCGGTAACTTTTGCTTCAAGTTAAAAGCTATATATATAGTACAAGCCCCCCAAATCCCACACTCGCACCCCGACCGCCACCTCCACCCCCCGGACCCCCCTGTTCCCACCCCTACCGTAACCTCTACCAGTAATAGGTATTTTCGAGGGGTGAACCGCGACCTAAAATAGTGTACACCTACTTCCACTTTCATTTCCAACGTACACAATAGAATATCTAATGAATTCCAAAGACGGTGTACACCTAATTCCAATCGCGGTTCACCCCTCGGGTATTTTGTATCTTGTTACTCACACAATCAAATGGTGTGTTTTTATGCATCCACAGGCGATTCCTTCAACCGGCATCACAGCTTTCGGCTCGCAGCTACACACACATTTAACAGGTGTCCAAGTCGTCACCAAGCATATCCGAAATGGACGTGAACTTCCGGAATTAAATCGTGACAATCATTATAGCACTCATTTTCAAGAGATTCGCCTATTAAAACGACCTGTTATCATTTTACCGGTAAACAAAAATTAAAAGGAATATTTTTAAGAGCTCATTAAATTTATTAATATAACTAGCTGCAAGGCACGCCCCCTAGACCCCCAGCCCTCGAACCCCACTCCCACCCACCACACCCCCTAGGGCAAGAATTTATATTTTTTCACCCTCCCCCCTTTTTGGGTAAATTTTTTTAAACAAAAGTTGTCAGAAATCACATCCCCTACAACTTTGTTTATTATAAAATTTGCCGTAAGGGGCTAATAGTTTAGGAGTTATTTGATCATTGTCATTCGTGCGCCCCCCCCCCCCCCCCAAACCCCTTCTGGGGTCAAAATATCTAAACGTTATATAGCTATAAATGTAAGTTAGAAGACATCTGATGTAAATATGAAATTTCATAATAATCCCTTCAGCCGTTTTTACGTGAATCGTGAGCAACTTTTCGGAAACCACTGTAACAGACATACATACAGACAGGAATTTTGTTGAGGGTGTTTTCGTTCATAACTTTGCTTGAAACGTGTGCAACCACATAATAAATAAATATTAAATAAACATTGTTTTTTCCTTTGGTGTACCTCTAAAACAGGGGTGTCCAAGCTTTTAGCTTCCCTGGGCCACTTTGGAAGAATATGAGCTGTTTTGGGTCACATAAAATACACTAACACTAATAATAGCTGATGAGCAAAAAACGTAGAATATGTACTTAATATACTTAAGAAATGAAGTTTTGTTACTTTATAAATTTTTTATTATAAAAGTAATCATCAACATAAAATATTAGTGAAAAGTTTGTCATTGTTTTTGGGGACATAAATTCCTCGATATTTGGCTCAAAGGAATTATCAGTGAATTCTCAAAAAGCTCATCAAATATTTTGGATCTAGCTTCATTATTTATGTGCTTCATACTTGAAAATGGATACTTGAATAAATAAAATTATTTAAACACAAACATATACAAACAATATGACCATATATCTCCATAGAAATTTAAAAAAAAAAAATTCAAAAATTAGGCGCGTGCCAATAATTGGCCGTGAATGCACTAGTAATTGGCACATGGCCAACTACTGAAATTATTAACCCTAGTACACCCAAATTTAGAGTGGTTAGCTATTTATAAGTGACGAATAATATTCCACAGTATTCTACGCTGAAATAAATTTTAAGGATTGACCCAGTAGCTGGCCGGCATGGCCAACTACTGACTAAATGAATAATATTGAATGAATAGATGGCCACCCCCGCTAAAAAATTAGAGTATGATTATTTTGTAGGAATCATTTTATTTATCGCTTAAAAGACACTTTAAAAGAATGAATATCATTTTAAAACTTACCCTAAATTAAGTAATTTTAGTGTATAACTTCCTTAAAATGGAGCAACTCCGCTTAGGACAATGGTTAAGAAAATAGTCAAAAATAAAGCACGACGCCAAATCCGGCAAAACATTTGACCACTATTGCTCCAATGTCAATCCATTGTGGTTCAAGATCTTCTACACTTAAATAATAGATCACATGAGCTATATATAGCGATATTTTTGAAAAGTTGGATAAGCATTAGGAGTCTTATTTTTTACACATTTCAAGCAAATGGCCAACTACTGGTGCTTTTACCTTCCAAGAATCACTTTATGAATATCTCATTGCAAAATAACGTGTTAGATTCAAAAATTCATTACTCATAAATTAATAGCAAGTTAAAAATTTTGTATTTTTAGTAATATCACTGGGATTTTTAGTCTCAATCTCATAAAGTTTGTAAGTTTGCGATTTTTTGTCGGGCCACACTGATAGCCATCTTGGGCCCAGGCGCGGATCCAGACCTCTGATTTTGGGGGGGGGGGCGGTCGCCGGTATATAAGGAATCTACTTTTGATCTCGGAAGTCAGACGCCCCGCCACGCCCCCCCCCCCCCACATACAATTTTATTTTCTTCAATTTTAAAAATTTAATGTTATAAAAAAAATAAAAAATAAAAATAAACATATAAAAAATGTTGATCTCCAATGCTTTGAGGGGGGCGGTCGCCCCCATCGCCCCCCCCCTGGATCCGCGCATGCTTGGGCCGCATGCAGAACACGGGTTGGACAAGCCTGCTCTAAAATTTCTTGATTTGGTAGGTGTACTCTGGAACACGTTGAAGTTTGGCGAAACACTGCTGTAGAGCCCTTGGGTGAATTTTACCTGGCGCATCTTGTAATGATTGACTATGGGCCGGTTGTATGTCGCAAAGTAAATGCTTTTGCCTCGCTAACCCAGGGTAGATGGTAAATGGAGGGACTGAGATGGCCAATCAGATGACAGGCACTGAAAGTTCCTGTCATCTGATTGGCCATCCCAGCCCCTTCATTTACCATCTACCCTGGGTTAGTGGTAAAAAGCATTTACTTTGCGACATACAACCGGCCCTAAGTCGATAAAAATGCAGTTTGGTTTCTTAATTTAATAAAAATACAATATTCACGTTACTTCAATAATTATACACATGGTTTTCATTGAATATTTTATATTTATAAGATTCTACCAAAACTTAAGTGACTTAGGAATTTAAATTTTATAAATTAAAGGAGTTTTTTTTTAGTCATCTTGTGTAACATATATCAAGATCTTAATTCAACGAAAACTCTAAATGAATAAACATAAAAAAAAAGTTACTTTTGTTGTGAAAAATCACGAAACGTCCTCTAACACAAGGTTGTGACGCGGCTGTAAGCTTACAACCATCGGTCGCACCATTGGACAAGTCTACAGAGTGTTTGTTACTTTCGACCCGCCGTTACTTTTGGTCCTCGGTCTGCCCTATTTATTTATTTTATGGGACTAAAAAAAACTCGTTAATTTATAAAATTTACATATTTATTTATTGATAATTTATACTCAAATTGTTTCAAGTTATCTCGGTTAATAAATTAAAGGAGTTTTTTTTTTAGTCATCTTGTGTAACATATATCAAGATCTTAATTCAACGAAAACTCTAAATGAATAAACATAAAAAAAAAGTTACTTTTGTTGTGAAAAATCACGAAACGTCCTCTAACACAAGGTTGTGACGCGGCTGTAAGCTTACAACCATCGGTCGCACCATTGGACAAGTCTACAGAGTGTTTGTTACTTTCGACCCGCCGTTACTTTTGGTCCTCGGTCTGCCCTATTTATTTATTTTATGGGACTAAAAAAAACTCGTTAATTTATAAAATTTACATATTTATTTATTGATAATTTATACTCAAATTGTTTCAAGTTATCTCGGTTATGGCCCCCTTATAGATTCTGATCCCCTTGGCGACGCCCACTTGCGTCCCCCCACTAAAAAAAATATTCAAGTTTTACTTTTAAACAGAACCCTTAAAATGTAAGTTGAAACGTTGCAAAATAAATGTTTCAACAATTTTGAGAAAGTTGTTTTTTTTTTTTTAAATAATAACATCAAATGATTTTGATAAATTTTTGTAATTGTTTTTTGTTTTTAGGGAGACGCTTTGATTACCACTTGTACGTATAAGACAATAGATCGAGAAAATATTACCCTGGGCGGTCATGGAATAAAAGATGAAATGTGTGTGAATTATATGTACTATTATCCGAAAATTGATTTGGAAGTATGCAAGAGTAATATTAATACAGAACGGCTGCAAGATTATTTTCAATTTATGCATAGGTTAGTGTATGATAAGTACAGTCAGGGCCTTATAATTTTAGAGCTCTCTAAGGTAGTTCTTTCCACAAATGCAAAAATTCAAGAAGTCTTCGAAACTTGAATACAGGCCACAAAACCATAATAAACACATTGTTAAAATTTGAAGACTATTTACCGCACCAAACATGAAATAATTGCAATTAAAAATGGAATTTTTTACATAAGGTAGATTGGCAAAGGGTGGGAAAATGATCATTATTTTATTATTTTTCAATGAAGAACTTTCACCATCTTGATGAAAAACTAATATTTGTTAGAATAATATATTTGGAGTAACTTAAAAAAAAAAAATTGAAATTATTTGCCTATTAGTTTAGATAAAAAAATAATTTTTAAGAAAAAAATAAAAACCGACTTCAAAAAATTAAATGCAACAAATAAAATAAACTAAAAGGTATAAAATAATTATTATCTTATTTAGTTACAACTAAAGACGAAATATTAACATGAAATTACTTTTTAAAGTCGGTGCCAAACAAATCATACCTATAAGCGATGTACCTGCCAAACGTACTAAGTAAGATCCGTCGAGTGCGATTCATAAAAGGTATATGTTTGGCACCAACTTCAAAAAGTAATTTCATGTTAATATTTCGTCGTTTAGTTGTAACTAAATAAGATAATAATTATTTTATACCTTGTAGTGTATTTGATTTGTTGCATTTAATTTTTTGAAGTCGGTTTTTGCTTTTTTCTTAAAAATTATTTCTATTTTTTCGTTTTAGTGATGTTATTAATAGTGATCATATTATCAGAACTTGACCAAATTAATATGACACCATCCCTAAGACACCCCTTCGGATAAAAAAAGAACCATCGAAATCGGTTTATAAACAAAGAGGTTAGTTCTAAACAAACCTAATAAAAAAGGTCTAATACCTATGAAAAAAACGAAAAAAAAATGGACCAATCGGAAGCTAGACTGGACCCAATGCAAAAAAAATTTCAAAATCGGTTGACAATTGGCGGAGATATGAGGTAACATAGGCACAAAAAAAAAAAATCAGTCGAATAGAGAACCTCCTCCTTTTTTGAAGTCGGTTAAAAATAAAAAAAAATAACATATTTGTGCGATTATTTTTAGTGGAGGGGATATAAGATCATAGGCTTGGAAACGATCCATTCATAGAGAGGATATAGTAGTGTGAGAAGTACAGTCACGTTAAAAAACATAACCTAAAATTTTAGCACCGTTCATATGTATAGAGTGGTTACGAGGCAAAAACTTTTTGTATGGATTGTCGCGAAAGAACTATCAAATATGATTTATTTGGCTGCGCCGGAGGGGGCTTCCTCTTCAACAGAAAAGAATTTTACATATCAGGTGTCTATACTATACCCTATGATAGTACAAGAGATTCTACGAATATTCACCAAATATATTAAAAGTACATATATATTCCAATTATCCACAGGAGATTCTTAGAATATTTCCACCGGAAAAATTCTTGGACGAATCTTCCGGGAATATCCTTTGGTGGATAATCTAAGAATGTTCAACTAAGAATATTCTAGTAAATTGAATTAAATGTCCTACACGAATATTTTAGTTCTAAGAAAATTCCCAGAATATCTACGAAGATTGTAAGATTATTCAGAGGATATTCCAATATCCAGAAAATATATTTTCCGAATATTTATAGATTATTCTTGTGCTATCTGGGACAATATTGGTGGTAATAGTTATATTTTCTCTCTCTCCTCTATTTACAGTGGTCGAATTCACTACCCCTACACCCTCAGTTTTTATTTTAATTTAGAGAATACTCCTAAATTAGGAATTAATTATTTTAATTATGAAAAAAATAATAAAATAAAAAAATTATGCTGATAGTTGAATTTTAAGGCCCCAGATGTGCGCCTCGTGCGTCTAAGGGCCTGTTGTATGTCTCAAAGTAAATGCTTTTTACAAGTGACAAAGGGTAGATGGTATGGATTCAGTGCCTGTCATCTGATTGGCCATCCCAATTCCTCCATTTACCATCTACCCTTTGTCACTTGTAAAAAGCATTTACTTTGCGACATACAACAGGCCTGAAGATATTCAAATACAGGGGGAAAAGGGCCTTGGCTTAATTCACAATAAATGTATAGTTAGTTACCTATAAGAGAAATCAATGAGGTGTCTCTGTTTGATCTAAATAAATACATATACAATTGAAAAGATTTAGATGAAAACAACCTTTAATTAGGCCTTTTATCAACTTAAAAAGACCGTCATTTAAAAACAACAAGAACACTGAAAAGTACAACAATAGGCGAATAAATAAACAGATAACGCATATTGGATTAACTTCATAGTAATTATAGTTAATTATTACACATAAACATTTTTAATATGGTATTCATGTTCTTTTAAGATGGAGAAACAAGACTCGAACAACGAACAAGACGGTATTTCATCGCAATATCATTCACTCAACTGACTCCATTAGCGGCAAACGTTCTCCATGAATATTATTTAAAAGCGGGATTATCCATGCAAATGTAATAAATCAAGTGGCGATCGATTTCCAGGCAATTGGGAAAATTTGCCACCCACTCAGTATATTCCGCTACGGGAACCATTTAAAACACCTCAATGCTCTCAGAAATTGTTTTCAGACATTATAGATGAGCAATCATCAGTCGAGGAAACATCAAATGAATATGAACGGGGCCGGCTAAATGAAAAGCAACCTAGAAGAGATATGAACTCAAGAAAATTAGAAAATATTCTTTTAATGATGCTTAATGAGAAGAAAATATAATTTTAGAATTATTATTCATTTATTAGAAATATAATAAATTATTATTAAGAAAAAAAAAGAAAGTATAATGCTTCTATTTTATGAAAAAAATAAAAACATTGTAATAAATAAACTAAAATCAATAAAGTTATTTGCTCCATTTTGTATTTTAAATTACTATTTTTTTATATTTTACCATACACACTTAGCTTCTAGCCACCGACAGGTACGGTCACTCAACAAATGAAGTACTTCATTAACAAATCAATTATACAGTGGCGTATACACGGGGGGGGGGGGTTAGTGGTCAGAACCCCCCCCCCCCCCCAGAGGCAGGCCCTATCTATCTGTCAAATCTAAAGTTAAGAAAACAGCAAAAATGAAAAATACAATTTGGTTTTGGGAAGATATGGGTTAAATAGTCCAGTCAAATTAGACCAATTTTCGACAACTAAAAACATTAATCTGTAAAGATCTGAATTTCTGTATACATGCTTATTACGACTTCCCATTGAACATACTAAAAGCCCCCGTCAAAATCTGTTGCGCTCGAGCCGCAATCTTGGAAAAAAAGGTACATTTTTTCAGTTTTTTGGGTATATCCAGACAGAAATGAATGTTGCTGCATTATTGCAGCAATATTACATTGCATTATTAAATTTTGCAGCAATATTACTATGTCCGCCTCTGAACCTTGCAGCAACATTTCCAATGTTGCGGGAATATTGCCGCAATGTTGCTGCAATGTTCCGCAAGGTTCAGAGGCGGATATAGGAATATTGCTGCAAGGTTTAATAATGAAAAATAAAATAACTTTCAAAATTATAGTCTCTAATAAATAGATGGAATAGATCAGTGTTCCGCAAAGTGTGCCGCGGCACACTGGTGTACCGTGGTGATTAGTTGGTGCTGCGGAAAAATGTCAAGTTTTTTCACGATAATACACATAGCTGAGAGTTATGCGAGCAGCCTTATCAACGATTGCTCCAAATTTTGATCGCATGTGCTGATTTAAGCAGGCTCACATTTCTCATTAAACATCTTTTCATATTATAAATAAACCCGTGAATCTATTATTTATTATTAAAATGGACATGAACCAACTATATTTTTCATAAAGGAATTTAACGTTTAAGGACCAATCATAGATTTTAGAGAAAATATTTTTATATTGCATATCAGAGAGGTTCGTCCACTTAGGAATCGAACCCAAGCGCTAACTAAGCTTGCCGGGCCGTTAGCCAAACCCTTAAGACAAATCTTTCAAAAAAGACACTCAAAAAGATACTTAAATCTTTGCTTTCACTGCAAATTTTTCATACATATTATATTGATTTTAATAATAAATAAATAAATATTAAATAAACATTGGTTTTTTCTTTGGTGTATCTCTAAAATTGGGGTGTCCAACCTTTTATCTTCCCTAGGCCAGATTGGAAGAATATGAGCTGTTTTGGGCCACACATAAAATACACTAAAGCTAATAATAGCTGATGAGCAAAAAAACGTAGAATATGTACTTAATATACTTAAGAAATGAAGCTTTGTTACGTTATAAAATTTTTATTAAAAAGTAAGAGGCAAATCAGCAACATAAAATTATAGTGAGAAGTTTGGTATTGTTTTTGGGACAGTAATCCGTCGATATTTGGTTCAAAGGAATACTCAAAATGCCTATTAAATATTTTAAATCTAGCTTCATTCTTTTGTGTGCTTCATTCTTGAAAATAGATGCTTGAATAAATAAAATTATTTAAGAATCATTTTATGTATTGCAAAATAAAGTGTTAAATTCGAAAATTCATTACTCATAAATTAATAGCAAGTTAAAAATATTGTATTTTTAGTAATATCACTGGAATTTTTAGTCGCAACTTTACAAAGTTTGTAAGTTTGCGATTTTTTGTTTGGCCTCATGAGCTCCGCGGGCCTGCTCTAAAATTTCTTGATTTGGTAGGTGTACCTTGATCACAAGAAGTTTGCGGTACACTGCATAAGATAATAATACAATATAACAATAGGTAAATAAAAATTTAACCTTCAATAAATTCAAACACAAAAAATAAGCTTTAACAACTAATTCTCTACACATGTATAACTTATATAATTTATATCTATATTATGTTATATGTTTATTTCTTCAAGCAGAGAACACCTTCTTTGATTATTTATCTGTTAAAAATAATAAAAAGAAATTAAATTAAACAGTAAAATAAATAAAAACATTCAAATTTTGTTTTTTCACAAATAAATTTATTTATTATATTCATAAATATCTCAATACATATAAAAATAAAATTATCAAAAATAGATCTATATACATATAATATATACAATACTTAAACAATTTATTTTTTTTATTTTTCTCAATAGTTCATTATTAATTTGAATTAAACGAATTTTGGAAGTTTTTTTTTTTATATTTATTTAAACATTTCATAAGCACTTGAGAAGTTTTACAAGTTCAAGAGCGTTATAATAAATAAATATATATACAATAAAAATTAAATATTTTTTTTTAGAATGATAATAATCATTAGAAACAATAAATAATTATTCTAATAACAATAGGTATATTACATTTTATTTTTGTCCAAAAAAAAAAAAAAAATGTCTTTTGATTTAATTAAGTAAAATTTTGTAAAACGAATGAATAATTTAAGTAGTTTGTCAGAATTATTACTAATACAATTTCTTTGAATTGCAGTTTAGTATAAAAAAGCTTTCCACCCCATAATAAAATGTTTTTATATAACTATATATATAAATTCCATACTTTTATAAATTGCTAAATGAATTGTTGAATTTACATGAAAATCATTAGAGTTAAGTTATATATTAATTTATTATTTGTGTGTTAAATAAACTTTGGGTTGTTTAAAGTTGTCAGCAAGAGAATGAAAATTGAATAACAATTAATTACATTATTTATACATATAAATAAACATTTTTTTTAAACAATTAAAATAAACAATTTAAAAACTATTTCTTTTTCGATAGAGTACGTTGTTTTTCAGCAAATTCGACAATTTTCTCTTGAACTGAAAGTCCTTTACGTTTACGGACAGTGTCCATATAAATCCGTGCACGATTATATGAATCAGCCTTCTCTCCGAAATGGAGATACTCTTCCTCGGTGGTTGGCGTCCAAAATGGATCGATATCGATAACCTCCCAGTGGCTAAAGACAAGCTGCGGCAAAGCAAGACCTGACGTTTGCTTTCTTAAATCACTCGCAAAATTGAAACTCTCGACAACAGGCATTACAGCCGTTATCGAGAATTTCGCTGAACCCGATTGTTGATCGCCATGTAGAACACGGCCATGTCGCCGAGCCAATACACCGTAGAGTTTACCGTGAATTTCCACACTAGCCTGGACGTTACACGAGTACATCGCGGCCATTAGACGTTGCGGCTGAGCTTGGAAAGCACGACGACAACCCTCCTTCACTGCAGACATCATCTGGCCAGAAAACGGGCCAAAAGGCGAGGAATACGACGTTTCGGAGTCGCTTTTATCAACTTCCGAATCCAAAATCCATTCATGAACACGAAAGCAAACGCCCATCATAGGCTCTTCACAAAGCGGACCCGATAACGTTGCCATTTGAAAACCATTGATAAAACTATTTTCAAAAGCTTTCCTAGGATCATCAGAAGTCATTTGAAAGTCGACCAGAAGGACATTTGGACCGCAGCGGCGCGGACCATATGACCAGATTCGTTCTTCGGCGCCTTTCCAGAAATCGCCAGCGTTCGCAAATGCACTAGACAATTGAGTTTTGAATTTTATCTGCGCTGGCGAAGAAGATGGTTTCATTTTTAATAAACTAGCGTTGGATTCAAGTAAAGTGGTTACTTCAGTAGGTAACGGTAACGCTTCTATTCGCATTTTAGCTCTTTTATTCGAGGTTTGAATTGTTATTATCGTGTCAGTTTTCTTTTGCTGCTCCTGGATAATAATCTCATTCACCTGGTCAACAATAGGTTTTTCAACGATTGTTTCTCGGAAGGGCACAATTGGTTCGCTCGCCTGAATAGGAACCTTCGCGAATCGTTCTTGTAAATCATCGAGGCAACGTTGTAAATGAACTTCGCCCGCGGTGACGATTACATGCTCCCCTGTTTCCTGGACTAGAACTTGAACACAAGCGTCGGCTTGATTGAGCAGTTTGAGGCCTTTAACGAGAGCGGACAAGTCACTGGAGTGAACGGGTTCCAGAGCGACTCGCAGAATAGGAACTACGACCGAGGTTATTTCACTAAACGATGGACAAAGAATGGTACTTGATAAAGTGGCCGTCTTAAGGACATGCTCATCCAGGCCTCCAATGCCGATGATATTCCCTGCAGGTGCTGAATCTAAAGCTTCCAAATCTCTACCCATTAGAAGGTAAATCTGACCCACTTTGGCTTTTGTAATGTGCTGGTTTGATTTAAGATTTTTCAAAGTCAACAACGGATCAATTTCCACGCCAGAATTGATCATTTTCAACGCTTTTCTTGGATCATGTTTCGGGCCAAGAACGTACACTTCTTGGCCATTTCTGAGTGTTCCACTAAACACTCGCGCAAATGCAATGAAAACGTCCTCTTCTTCAGGCACCAATTCTTTCTCCACAGGTTGACATATTGTTACTTCTTGTGCATTTTTTTCACTACCATTTTCCAATCGTTGTTTTTGCATTGCCGCGTGACGTTCTCGGGCTTCTTGACGTCTCAATGCAATTTCTTCTTGAGTCAATCGTTGTGGTTTATTACCAGGAAGTTGTTTCTTTTCGACAGCAAACATTTTAGAAATAAACACAATAACAGGCGCGTCATCGTGACTAGAACATTTTACAAAATCGGATTTCAATTTTTGTACCTCGTTAGGTAAATTTTCATATCTTTCAGATTTAGAAGACATTAAATTTTCTATTTTAGTTTCGGATAAATTCCCGGGATTTGGTAATTTTAAACAGACCATTTCTAGAACCGATTTCGCTAATGGCATCCATTGAGAGCAAACTACATTTAATTGAACTTTCAGGTCTGTGTGACGCATATCACGTGGCGTCATTTTAATCCCTAAACTATCCACTATTTTTTGTAACTTCTCCTTATCTTTTCTCTCTACAATTGTATTATATACTTGCCAAATATTTTCCAACACCAGTTGTACAAATAACGGCTTTTTCGCATTATCTTGTGCACCTTTCATGATTTTTTTTGCTTTTGAATTTAAATAATAATCACCCCATAAGGTTTTATTTAATATTTTCTCATTCATACCAAGTTTTTGTGAATAAAGTTTTGCAAAATCTTTTATTGAAAATCCCCAGCCGTCGGCGGCGCTTGCAAAAACCACATTGCCACATTCAGGTGAGAAGTATAAATTCGAGTCATCTTCATTCTCCAGTCCTGAACTCCAATCGTATAATTCACTGCCGTTTTTCCTATTCGGTGTGTCGTCAAGCTCCTCTCTCGCTAATATTTCCGATGTGAATAATTCGCCCATCACAGCGTTAACTTGTTCTAATACTTGACTTAAATGTACATAGGCGTCAAGCGGGGAAAATTTCATTTCCAATATCAATCGGTCAATTTTATTTAAGACAAGTATTGTCTTGATGTTCTCCATATATGCTTGTTTCAAAGCCACTTGTGTTTGAGGGCAAACACCCTCGACAACGTCCACAATGACGATTGCGCCATCGCATAGACGAACAGCCGTCGATACTTCCGAATAGAAATCCACGTGACCCGGCGAGTCGATCAAATTTATCAGATAATCCTCCTTTTGATCTAAATTATAATGTAAAGTGATCGAGCTGCTTTTCATTGTAATTCCACGCTCTTGTTCATCTTTTCGACTGTCCATGTATCTGTAATTAAATTAAAATAGATTAGATTATTAATTTAATATAAAAAGTAAGCTTAAAATTTCTAAAAAAATCACAACAAATCTACAAAATCTGAGTTCTTTCAAGCATTATAATTAGTACCTGGAGGCACCGAGCGATGCTCGGTAACTTCTTCCTTCAGTTAAAACCTTTATTTTAATATTATTTTTAATTTAAAATTCTGATAAAAAGGTCGATTTTTATTTGAGAGCCGTTTTCAAATTAAAAAAAATACAAATATATAGAGTATTCGCACACTGTACCCCCCCCCCCCCCCCCCCCCCGCCCGACCCCACCCCCGAAACCTCGCCCTACCCCGGGATCCTACACCACTGCACCCCACCTCCTGCACCTGTTTTGATTCAACCATATTTTTATTCATCCAATTGTTAATAAATTAAACCTATCAAAATGTGTTGTTTTTTCAGAAAATTGAGACCTGCTTATGCGAAATATATTTTTAAATAAATTCTTGATTATTTTTTATTCTATTAAATAAATAAAATTCTTTATAAAAACAATTATAAAACGTTTATTAATATTTCTAAAGTTTAGGTTGAACAAAATATGTTAAAAATCACAATACTTCTTCAAGGCTTTTGAGAATAAACGATTTACCCGACCCCATTGTCTGCCTGGGTACAAAAGCAAACAAAAGAGAAACCTTTTTTAAAACCCTAAGAATGGAATTTTTCTAACTGAGAATAATTAATTTGATTACGATAAAACACATCAAAAACAATTTTGTCGAAGATGAGACCGTGACAGATCGAATTGTCAACCCAAAAATCCCCTAACTCGAGAATTTCATCAAAATAGGTAGAGTCGTTTTCAAAATAGAACCAAGATACAAATATATAAACAAACAAATATATATACAAATAAATATACAATTTTTGCTCGTTTAATAAGAGTAGATATGTTTAGCTAAATATCTAGTTTTTGTTATTCTAAGTAGAGTATACTTAAGTAAGAACTCATAAGAGCGTTATTTATTTAGTTATTAATATATAACATGTATTAAACAGCTCTACAAAAATTGTTTTACTTTACCATATAGGGTATGATAATGTATTGTAATCGTGTATGGAAAAAGTGGTTTTGTTTTGCTTCGTTTTTTCGAAATATTTCAAAAACCTCTGAACTATTTTGATTAAAAAAAAATTGGCATTTCGGTCTACAAAAAAAAAATCTAATAAGTGAACATCGAAAGAAAATGATATTTTCATAAAACTTGGTGGGTGTGTAAGTAAACTAGTGGCATATATGTATTTTTAATGGAAAAAATGATACGCCACTGCTTTTTTCAAAAACAAAAATTATTTTATTAATAGTGCTTTATTTTGTAATATAAAAATAATTTTTAAGAAAAAAATAAAAACCGACTTCAAAAAATTAAATGCAACAAATAAAATACACTAAAAGGTATAAAATAATTATTATCTTATTTAGTTACAACTAAACGACGAAATATTAACATGAAATTACTTTTTGAAGTCGGTACCAAACAAACTATACCTATAAACGAGAGTACCCGCCAAACGTACTAAGTAAGATCCGTAGAGTGCGATTCATAAAAGGTATATGTTTGGAACCGACTTCAAAAAGTAATTTCATGTTAATATTTCATAGTTTAGTTGTAACTAAATAAGATAATAATTATTTTATACCTTTTAGTGTATTTTATTTGTTGCATTTAATTTTTGAAGTCGGTTTTTATTTTTTCTTAAAAATTATTTTATTTTTTCTCTTTTTAGTGATGTTATTAATAGTGATCATATCATCAGAACTTGACCAAATTAATATGACACCATCCCTAAGACACCCCCTTTCGGATAAAAAAAGAACCATCGAAATCGGTTCATAAACAAAGAGGTTAGGTCTAAACAAACCTAATAAAAAAGGTCTAATACCTATGAAAAAAACGACGAAAAAAATGGGACCAATCGGAAGCTAGACTGGACCCAATGCAAAAAAAATTTTCAAAATCGGTTGAGAATTGGCGGAGATATGAGGTAACATAGGCACAAAAAAAAAAAAAAATCAGTCGAATAATGAAATGTTTTAAATCTTATAAAATGCCTTTCTTTAAATTGTTTTTTATAATTATTTCTCTTAAAATATTTATTTAACAATAATTTTAAACAAAATGATTGGATTTCTAATTGAATAAGAACAATTTAAAGAAAGGCATTTTATAAGATTTAAAACATTTCATTATTTACTATATGATATATTCACTTTTATTGACATACCATATTAATAATAATTTAACACACAAAAAGCTCCAGCTTTTTGATTATAATGTTATTAACTGTAAAAAGAAAATGATATTCTACACAGATATATGTACTATATTATGAAAAGCATGGACTGATAAGTTTTTCATGAAAATAAATTGTTAGAATATAAGGAAATTTTGTATTTCTTTTTCCTAACCAAGAAATTCCATCTGTTTCCAAGGCTTTTCAAGAGCCTCAAAAAACACCAAAATTGCAAAACAATAATGTCAACAAATTCAACAATTAATCTAGAATACAAAAAGTATAAATAAATTTTATTTACCTTAATTTCCCAGCCATCTTTTGTGAAATAATCCCATTGCTTGCCACAAGTGAATCTGCCAATGTTGTTTTTCCATGGTCGACGTGTGCTAAAATACAAATATTTCGTATATTTGATGAATTTTTCTGTAGTTGGGTAAATTTTTCAAAATCTATTCCTCTCATCTTGAAATCTGTGCTCTCTTGCGTAAGGTTAGAATTCCAAAAACAAACTTTTCTTGAAAACTGTGCTCTCTTGTGTAAGGTTAGAATTACAAAAACAATATAAGCTGTAGTGAGTTCAGTGTCAGAATGATATGTAGGTTTGATAGCAACAACACCATTTGAACACAATGGCAGGAGCGCCAACCTCTGGTGGCAAGAAAATAAACTAATTAATTTAAAAATAACAGAAATATATTTTATTTATTTTCTATTTTCTTAACAAATTAATCATTTAATAATATTAAAATAACTATTTACTATATTAATAAATTAAAAATATATTAAATATATTTTTTATTGATTTTAAATATATTTAAATAACTTTTTGAAATATTGAGCGGGAAATTTAAATCAAGTCCAACAACAATTGAAGGAAAAAATTAAATTATTTATTTATTATTATTTTTTAAAAATAACAAATATATCATAATTATTAAAAAAAAATCTACTGAAAATAGGAAATCCTATCCGAAAAATATAGGTACATTTATATAAAACAATAAAATCTCAGAACATTTTCTTTTTCTTTTATTAAGGACTCCAGGGCCGTGCCGTGCTATGATGCAGAGAGGCGGCCGCATCCGGCGGTACAGTTAGGGGCTATAAGCAGCGAAATCAAAATACAATTGGAACCATTCAATAATTAATTATCTTTAACACAATGCTTTTCTCTATTGGTCCATGTACCATACAAAAAGTGAAAAGTTATGGACAATCTGGAAATGATCAGATGAAAATTGCTGCAGAAAATCTTGAATGCACAGGAACTCCTTCAAAAACTAAAGTTAGACCAAGAAGGAAAAAGCGTTAATTTAACTATGAAGAAACTGTCGATGAACCCTTAACAGAGGAGATTAAATTTAAAATAAACTTTTTCACTTATATTCTGGACATTACCCTTAATTCTTTGAATGAACGATAATCACGCTTCTGAAAACCCATAGCCAAAATTTTCAGTTTTTATAAGATATTTTAAAACTCAAGGGTATAGATGACAAAAAAAAATCAGTGTCTGTCAATACTTTCAGTAGAAAATAAATCAAATATATATAAATGATCTTCAAGAAGAATTACGTGATGTATCCCGAATGCTACCATATTCTATGAAACCGTTGGATGTTTTAAATTATTTGCGCCAAAAAACTTAATTATTTTGTATCCGAATACTCTGTTGTACCTCTAGAATTTTATTAACACTCCCTGTCTCTGTAGCTAGTGAGAAAAGAAGTTTTTTTTCACAAATTAAAATTAATAAAAAAAACTACTTAAAGAAGTTCAATAAACTAAACAAAACTTAGAAATCTGTCTTTAATTTCTATTGAATCTTCATTGACTACACATCCTTTAATAATAAAAATATAAAAAATGTGTTATTTATAAATAATTCTATATTTAAAAAATTTGCCCCACCAAAAATATATAAGTTAAAATCCTTTTAGGAATTGATGAGTAAAAAAATTCTAGATTCACTTATCATTAGTTCTAATATAATAATAATATATAATAATAATTCTTTATTAGCTATTTTAGCTATCTATCATACAATTAAACAAATATATGTAATTTGTTTTTAAATAATACATTCAATTTTTGAGATACTAAGATAAAGATATTAGTTGAATAAAAGATTTCACTGTCGATGGTAACAGAATTGTTTTTATTTTAGGTTAAAAATAAAATAAAATGAGAGAGTCTTCTGTTTTTTAAATAAAATAATTTTTAATTATTTCTAGAGACTATAGTTTCGAAGGCATTGCCTTCATCATCAGTCTATCACAAATATTTCAAATTAGTTACAAATTAAGATTTATACATTGAAAAATTTTGAAAAATATATAATGTCTTTTTCTTCATGTTTCCTCTTGGGAGATTAGAATATAACTCATTTTGGAGAGGCAGGTTTTGTTGAAGAAGATATTTTTGTTGGCAGTCGAATACTTGAGGCGGAGTTTGTAATAGTTGTTTAGAGCTTGTTGTAACGATTCAGTTTGTAGTTCCAAAATGGTATCCTTGTTTAGTACGTAAAATTTACTATTGATATTTGCTTCCATGTTGAATTATTTGTGGTGTTTTTGACAATGGATTGACGATCCTGTTTCTTATTAGTTGAATAAAAGATTTCACTGTCGATGGTAACAGAATTGTTTTTATTTTAGGTTAAAAATAAAATAAAATGAGAGAGTCTTCTGTTTTTTAAATAAAATAATTTTTAATTATTTCTAGAGACTATAGTTTCGAAGGCATAGCCTTCATCATCAGTCTATCACAAATATTTCAAATTAGTTACAAATTAATTATTAGGATCAATCTTGTTGAAGAAGATATTTTTGTTGGCAGTCGAATACTTGAGGCGGAGTTTGTAATAGTTGTTTAGAGCTTGTTGTAACGATTCAGTTTGTAGTTCCAAAATGGTATCCTTGTTTAGTACGTAAAATTTACTATTGATATTTGCTTCCATGTTGAATTATTTGTGGTGTTTTTGACAATGGATTGACGATCCTGTTTCTTATTAGTTGAATAAAAGATTTCACTGTCGATGGTAACAGAATTGTTTTTATTTTAGGTTAAAAATAAAATAAAATGAGAGAGTCTTCTGTTTTTTAAATAAAATAATTTTTAATTATTTCTAGAGACTATAGTTTCGAAGGCATAGCCTTCATCATCAGTCTATCACAAATATTTCAAATTGGTTACAGGTTAATTATTAGGATCAATCTTGTTGAAGAAGATATTTTTGTTGGCAGTCGAATACTTGAGGCGGAGTTTGTAATAGTTGTTTAGAGCTTGTTGTAACGATTCAGTTTGTAGTTCCAAAATGGTATCCTTGTTTAGTACGTAAAATTTACTATTGATATTTGCTTCCATGTTGAATTATTTGTGGTGTTTTTGACAATGGATTGACGATCCTGTTTCTTATTAGTTGAATAAAAGATTTCACTGTCGATGGTAACAGAATTGTTTTTATTTTAGGTTAAAAATAAAATAAAATGAGAGAGTCTTCTGTTTTTTAAATAAAATAATTTTTAATTATTTCTAGAGACTATAGTTTCGAAGGCATAGCCTTCATCATCAGTCTATCACAAATATTTCAAATTAGTTACAAATTAATTATTAGGATCAATCTTGTTGAAGAAGATATTTTTGTTGGCAGTCGAATACTTGAGGCGGAGTTTGTAATAGTTGTTTAGAGCTTGTTGTAACGATTCAGTTTGTAGTTCCAAAATGGTATCCTTGTTTAGTACGTAAAATTTACTATTGATATTTGCTTCCATGTTGAATTATTTGTGGTGTTTTTGACAATGGATTGACGATCCTGTTTCTTATTAGTTGAATAAAAGATTTCACTGTCGATGGTAACAGAATTGTTTTTATTTTAGGTTAAAAATAAAATAAAATGAGAGAGTCTTCTGTTTTTTAAATAAAATAATTTTTAATTATTTCTAGAGACTATAGTTTCGAAGGCATTGCCTTCATCATCAGTCTATCACAAATATTTCAAATTAGTTACAAATTAATTATTAGGATCAATCTTGTTGAAGAAGATATTTTTGTTGGCAGTCGAATACTTGAGGCGGAGTTTGTAATAGTTGTTTAGAGCTTGTTGTAACGATTCAGTTTGTAGTTCCAAAATGGTATCCTTGTTTAGTACGTAAAATTTACTATTGATATTTGCTTCCATGTTGAATTATTTGTGGTGTTTTTGACAATGGATTGACGATCCTGTTTCTTATTAGTTGAATAAAAGATTTCACTGTCGATGGTAACAGAATTGTTTTTATTTTAGGTTAAAAATAAAATAAAATGAGAGAGTCTTCTGTTTTTTAAATAAAATAATTTTTAATTATTTCTAGAGACTATAGTTTCGAAGGCATTGCCTTCATCATCAGTCTATCACAAATATTTCAAATTAGTTACAAATTAAGATTTATACATTGAAAATTTTGAAAAATATATAATGTCTTTTTCTTCATGTTTCCTCTTGGGAGATTTGAATATAACATACTTGAACATAACATATAGTTATATTCAAATCTCCCAAGAGGAAACATGAAGAAAAGACATTATATATTTTTCAAAATTTTCAATGTATAAATCTTAATTTGTAACTAATTTGAAATATTTGTGATAGACTGATTGATAGGCAATGCTTCAAAACTATAGTCTCTAGAAATAATTAAAAATTATTTTATTTAAAAAACAGAAGACTCTCTCATTTTATTTTATTTTTAACCTAAAAAAAAAAAAAAAAAAAGATAAAGATAATTAATACATTCTAAAATTATAACAATTTATAATAAACATATAAATGTATAACACACCACACATGATAATAAACAAATGAACACATGTACATAAATACTAATATTAATAATAACAAAAATTCAAATTAATCCTACATTAAAAAACAAAAATCACAATTTTGATACTATGAGATATAACGAATATAACAAAAATAACAATAATAATCTTTATTAGCCATTTTCTGCTATATATCATACAATTAACAAATACATATACACATATACATACATAAACATACTATATATATATATATATATTGTAGCAGTCCATAATTTTTGTTTTTTTGTTTATTCATCGATATTATAAATCTATTTGAAAGCTTGTGTTTTGATAGCATTTCTATTATGTTCGTTTATTTTTGCTTATATATAAAACAATAATATTCTTATTACTGAGTTATGGGTGTTATCAGGTTTTGCTGTGAGGGGCTGAGTTTGATAAATTGATTTAAAAAATGCCTTGTTAATGATTTAAGATAACTTCATTTTAAAACGTGAACGTGTTCAGTTTTAGGGGCCTGGTTCAACAATAATTATTAACTTTTTCACTTAAAAATTTATGTTCACATATAGCCTAAGAGTCATACAAATAGATTTCAATAGTTTTAGTTCGATTAATCTTCAATAAATATAATAAATAAATCTCCCTCAAACCTCACTCCGATGAGCAAAGAGATTTCAAACTAACTCAAAGTGAATTAAAAGTAATGAAAATTCACCCTCTTTCAAAAAAAATATTGTTATTTTCTATAAATAAATAAAATTTAATAATGGTTAAAATAAAACCTTAATTAATTAGAATTAATATCCCAGGTTTGAAATTACAGGCTACTCAATTGGTAAAGGAGCTATTTGTGTAATGGCTCTTCGTTTCAAAAAAAAAAATAAATCTAAATTTTGAAAAACTTTTCAACGAAACTAAAGCATACTTTTTTAAAAAGCTCTAAATGCCAAAAAATTGAAATTTAATAATTTTAAACAAAACTAAAATTATTAGTAATTATATATAATATTTATTTCAACTTAAATATAATAGAAGTAAATAATTTTTTAAAGAGAAAAAGAGAAAGGGAGTCTGACATGAGAAATGGGAAGGAATGTCAGACCCAGCTAGGGACCCCGTGGGCGCCAGCCACGTGCTAACAAATTGTCAGCTCCATGAGGGTTTCCCCTGCCCCAACTATTAACTTTTCTATTCGACCTAAAGGCCAATCAAACGGAGGGGTAGGCATCAATATAAATACTAATTTTATTTTAATTTAATAGATATATTATAAAGAAATATAATTTAAATAAATAATAATTTTGCAAGAAAGTCAAACTATATATACATTTTAGAAGAACTTTATAACAATTATGCAACCATCAAAATATAGTTCAACATTTGCTTTCTGCAAAGTTGTCCAGTTTTTTTCGAGATTAAGAATATGTACAGAAACATATAGGTTTCCATTTAAAAAACAGAACTTGACCTTGAAATACCCTTGAAAGCTTGTTCTAAGTCGACAAACAATAGCGTAGTTTAGTTTCCCCATTGATATAAATAAACTTTTGTTTGAAACTTTTTTTCATACTAGTATAATGCATTGTTTTTTAGTTATAAGACTGTCTCAAAATAAAAAACTCACCCGGTATATATTTTGATTTACGTAAAAGTATCATGTACTGGAAAATCAAAAAAATTTTAAAGAGTTTTGTTACCAGCGATAATTACGCTACATCTTTTTGCTAGCTTTGTTGTAGCCCTTAACAATGATTGCCACGGAAAATAGTTTACAGACGGCAAATTTTTGAAAAACGCATTAATAAATTGTTTCGAACAATTATTTAATAACTTCGTAATTTATTAAAATTCTTCCAGAACTTAAGTGACTTGATTTAAATTTTTCGTTAAATTGAAGGGTTGGTTTTGTCACAAATATAATAAAACAATAATTTCAATAACTATTTGAATTATTTAATTGATAACTAAGTTATCAACTAGTTATCAATTAAATAGTTATCAATTAAATAATTCAAATAGTTATTGAAATTATTGTTTTATTATATTTGTGACAAAACCAACCCTTCAATTTAACGAATAACTTCGTAAATAAAAAATCATTGTTTTAGAAGATAAATTAGGTGCAATTATTAGCCAGAACAGTTCAGCGTCGCAATGAAAATATACGTCCAAAAATATTGACGCACAGGTCAAAAAATGTTATTTAGAAATGTAATTAGCATGAAACTACAGAAGTAAATAATATGGCTAGGCCGCCAATTATTATTAAATTTTCTTATTAGTATAATTATACATTTTTTTAAATATAAAATACCTAATAAAACTAAATAGGGATACTCGGGAACTAGACTTTTATTTATTTTAATTAAGCACAAAATTATTCGTTATATTACATATATTACATATTTGTAGCGACCAAGGCAAAGAATCTCATGTCAAGGAATAAATATTTTACTTTATTGATTTTGTCCATGTTTATTTATTAATTAAAAGTTTACATTGAGAAAATGTGAGGAAAAGAGAAAATTTTTATAATAAATAAACATGGACAAAATCAATAAAGTAAGATATTTATTCCATGACTTGAGATTCTTTGCCTTGGTCGCTACATATTGTTATTATTTTCTCAATAGAATTTATCTTAAGACTCTTTTAAAATAAAAAATACCTGACCTGAAACGTCTTTTTAATTGTCACCTGGTCTAGGGCCTGCTTTAGAAATAACGAATAAATAATAATTATTTAAAAAAAAAAAAAAAAAAAAAAACAAAAATAAAAATAAATCGTATTAGATGAAGGAGGTATCAGCCAAAGTTGGATGCGCTGGGTTCAATAAAACACCCTGAATAAAACGTTTCGGCCTGAAATTATTTGGCCATCTTCAGTTAATTGGGAGTTATACACTCTTACATTCATTCTTAACCTTTGGGTGCAGCCACGTTAGAAATTTACAAGGCTTGGTTCGATCAGATATGTATACCGCATTTTGTGTATAACTCCCAATTAACTGAAGATGGCCAAATAAATTCAGGCCGAAACGTTTTATTCAGGGTGTTTTATTGAATCCAGTTTCATTACAGCCACAAACTCTAACAACATAAAAATAAATCTACTAAAAATAGGGAATACTATCCGAAACATGTAGGTATATAATAAAACAATAAAATCACAGAAGAACATTTTTCTTTTTCTTTTATTAATGAGATTAAAGACTCTATATTTTAAAGATTTAATAATAAAAATATAAAAAATTTATTATTTATAAATAATTGTATATTTACAAAGGTTGGTCCACAAAAAATATATAAGTAAAAATACTTTTAGGATTAATAGAAGGAATTGATAAGAAAAAAAAATCGTAAATTCATACTTATTATTTGTTCTACTTATAATAAATTCAATAAATAAAAATATTAAGAAAATATTATTTTAATTTAATAGAGATATTATCAAATGCCCCGCGTGAAGGATATGTTGGTACACGTCAACGAAGCCAAACACAAGTGGGCTGGCCATGTCATGAGTTTTGGGGTAGTTTTGATTTCTTGATCCTATATGATTTTTGGTGTGTTGAATCCGAATCTGAGGTTTGCTAACAAAATTTCGGGACGGAACATTTTCAAAAATGCAAAAAAAATGTAAAAAATCTAATTTTTTGGCGGTTGTTTTTTGCTTATAACTCGAAAACTATCAACTTTTCGTAAATAACCCTCCTATTCAAAATGAAAGTTCATAAAATTTTCTACAAATTTAATCATTTAGGTTTTTTTCTCCGGCCAGCATTTTCCATAACAGGAAATGATCCATTTTTTCAAAAAATAGCAGTTTTTCCTTTATAAAAAAGAAAACTACTCATCCTAGAAAATTGATTTCTATTTAATTCTCTAGGAAATTTTATTGACTTGAACGTTTACTTGAACTACTTTTTTGATAAAACTTTATAGAGATCTAGCATTTTCAATGACAGGATATGATCAGAATCCTCAAAAGTGTCATGGAAAATGCTGGATATCTATAGATCTAAGAGTTTTATAAAAAAAGTGGTCCAAGTAAACTTTCAAGCCAAAAAAATTTCATAGAGAATTAGATAGAAATCAAATTTCTAGGATAAGAGGTTTTCATTTTATGAAGGAAAAACTACAATTTTTTTTCAAAAAATTAGTTTTTCAAAACTTCAACCCCATTGCGGAACGAGTTACCATTATCCAATTAAGATGAAACTGTCTTTGAACTGTAGCAAATTTAATCTAGTTTTAAAATATATAGAGTGGTCTTTGTCGAAAATGTGCTCTTTCATGGTCAAAATGGGAAAAAATCGAAAAAAAGTGCAAGTTTTTGGGATTTGCGCAAACAGAAAAAATACTCCAATTTTCAACTAGCGCTTGAGCCCGAACGGTTGGTCGGAGAAAAAACCTAAATAATAAAATTTGTTGGAAATTTTATGAACTTTCATTTTGAATAGGAAGGTTATTTACGAAAAGTTGATAGTTTTCGAGTTATAAGCAAAAAACCGACAAAAAAAGATAATTTTTACATTTTTCTGCATTTCTGACAATGTTCCATCACGATTTCCTGTTAGCAGACCTCAGATTCGGATTCAGCACACCCAACAACATAGAGGGTCGAAGAAATTACAAATACCCCAAAATTTTCCAACTGGACTATTTGTTCTAATAAAAAAAAATTCCCACTAAATATTTTTCTTTGTGGATTGACACCCCCCCACCATGAAAATTTTCTGGCTACGCCACAGGATGTGGATACTCGTCTTCACTTATGACTAGTTCTTCTTTTTTAGTGTCTGTGTTGTTAGTTGACCTGATACTGAGTGTAAAGGCTCTTCTTCACTTAACCCGGGTTCTATTGGTTCAATCGATGACGTCACAGATTCAGTTTCCCATGACAAGTTTTCCGTTTTAATAACATGTAAAGGGGATGATATTGGCGATGGAATATGATAGATTATAGCCTGTATTGTTTCTTGACTTAATACTGGGTGTAAAGGCTCTTCTTCACTTAACCCTGGTTCTTGATTTATTATTGCAGTCTCTAGTTCTTGATGACAGGATTGTTGCCCAATAAAACGTTCCTGATTAATTATCCCCTTGATTTTCTCTTGACAATGAATTGCATTATAATATGGCAGCTGGCTTAATTGAAATGCAATATGTTTGGCAAATATATCAAATTCATCCGTATTTTGGTTCTGTTGAATTGTTCTATTTGATGATGATTTACGTTCAAGTATTTGAGTATTTTGTACACTACTGGACGGAGAATTTATAGAAGAATCCTTTGAATTTGACGCTTTAACAGGTTGACGCTAAAAAAAAATTAAACAGTTGAATTAATTTTTTGTCTTTTATCTAATCTTATTAAACGAGCAAAAATTGTATATTTAGATATATATTTGTATCTTTGTTCTATTTTGAAAACGGCTCTACCGATTTTGATGAAACAAATTCTATTAACAAGTTTTGAGGATGAGAAAGCGATCTGGCTAGGTCTGGACCTCGACAAATTTAATCTTAATTGATCTTTTCTTAATTAAAGTAATTATTAATAGATGAAAATCTCAATAAAAAAGTTTGTTTACATTTTTTTCAATTATCTTTTATTTTTAATTGTTTTTTTAATTTTAAAACCCACTAATGGGTTATAGCAAATTTTAATATATTATATTAAAATTAGAAATTTTTTGTTTGTTTTTAATTAACAGGTGTCTAAATCATAACATTACAGGTGTGTTTACAAATTAAGTGGTTTTTTTTATATAACTTGGAAACAAATCTTATTTAATTTTATGTTTTTATTTCAGATCCTATACGATTATTTTTTTTATTATTATTTTCTTATTTATTTTTTATAATGTTTATCAATATGAACGAATGTGGGCAAATTGGTGTACGAGTAAACAAATATACACATAATATGTGGACCATTAGAAAGCTAGAAATGCAAAAACTGGGTGCGGGGTGGGGTGGATGTTGGAGGTGCAGGAGGTGGGGTGCAGTTGTGGGGGATCTGGGTGTGGGAGGGGGTGGAGTTGGGGTGGGGGCGGAGTGGTGGTAGCGGTGTAGTGGGGGGTGCGTGGTTTCGGGGGGGGGGGGGGGTCAGGGGTTACCGTGCATCGCTCGGTGGCTCCAGGTACTATCTCTTTTAGCTCCAATAAAATTACAATCATCTCCCACAGTGATTATTTTACCTTAGAGCTGGTTGGCTTACTCGAAGCGACATCATTTTTTCCCAAGCATCTCTTTGTTGCCTGAACATCTGATGTATTGACATCGGTGCTTTGGTACCGTTCACTTTTGCTATTTGATAGTGTTGTACGTTTCACAATTGATGGATGTTGTCCTATTTTTTTAGGTGAAACTTTTGAAACTGACGCCTTGACAGATTGCCCCTAAAAAGAAAAAAAAAATATGATAAATTTATTGTCATTTAATAAATAAGGGGAAGTTTTCAATAAATTTTTCTAAAAGAATCCATTAAGGTAGTTATTTCGCGACAATTCTAGCAAAAGTTAATGCTAGAGAATATATAGAACAGACAATAAGGATTCATAATTCATAAGCACAAAACTTTTTGCTGTTTATGTACCACTACTAGCCAATCCCGTGTTCGTTTGACAAATCTGGCAACATTGTCCGAGTTTGAATATTTTTATCATAGAAATCACAGATAAAATACATTATAAAGGAAGATTTATAAAACAAAAATTTCTTAATAAACGATTGAAAGCTGTTGTGACAATGGCTGAAGCGAAAAAAGGCCAAAAAAAGTACTAAAGTTAACCCACTTTTTAGGTTAAATACATGCGCTGTTGCCAGCTTGTTTTAAGTGTAAATTTTTCATTATACATTTTTCATTATTTATTAATTATTATCTCAGAAACTGAGTTGTAACTATGAATTAAAATTTTCTTAAAAAATGTATTAGTTATTGTTTAATGTTGATTTAGTTTTTTATAACATTGGTAAGAAGAGTTTCTTAATTATAATTAAATATGTATGTAAACTTTCCGATATCCCGTATTGTCTGAAAAATTCTATCTTTGGAATTTAATATCTCCAGAACTATATTGTTCATCAATTTCGTTTTGCCACCAATCGATGCAGAAGTATTTAAATAATTAATAATCTGTCTAAATTTCAAAAAAATCCTAAGAAAACCCATAATGTGAAACAACTACCTTAATGAGTTTTGAGTTGTAGGCACTAAATCAGGGGTGTCCAACCTTTTGGGCCATATTTGAAGAAATAAAATTGCCTCGGACCACACATAAAATATTCTGATTCTAACGATAGTTTTTAAGCATAAAACAGATTATAATGTACAATGATGATACCCGGTTTGACAAATATCATAGAATGACTGATGTCATATGTGGAAGTCATACTAGATTTAAAAGTAAGCAATAGACAAGAAAATAATAATAAACAAGCTTTCATTACGTATGGCGCCGCTATCTGACGACGAATTAGGAACGCAGTTTGGTTCAAATCAATAAATGAATATTAATTAAAAAATAAATAGTAAATGGCCAAAAAAATTCGAATATTTAAAAGTAGTTGCCGGTTCGGTTAAGGTATATTCAGTTCGGCTCGTATATCTTCATTTCGGGCTGGCATTTAGGCGATTAGGTTAGCTAACGGCGTTAACCAACCTAATCGTCTAAAAACCAGGCCGAAATGAAGATATACGAGCCGAACCGAGCCGAATTGAATATATCTTAACCCAACCTTTCAAAATTTGTTCGGGAACCCATTTTTTTTTATCTAAAATGAACCGGGATGATGAATAGATCTATGAAAAGTTCTAGTGAAAATTGCCAACGCCCACAGTCCATAAAGTCAATTTCAGTTCAAATTTGTAGTTTAAAATTTTATTTTTACTTTCCGACTTATTTTGTCTAGTTCTAAAAGAATTCGTCATCAGATAGCGGCGCCTCACGGAACCCGTGATACTACGGTTTCCGTGGTTTCTATAAAAAAACAATTGAAAAATAAAATAAATAAAAAAAAAACAGTATTTTTTAAACTCGATATCTCGAAAACTAAGCAAAATCTCGAAAAATGGTATTCATCATATTCGTCTTATTTTGGTAAGTATAATAATCCATCGTCACTTCGCGGCTTCACAGTTACCGTAGAATCCCCTCAATTTTAATTATACGGTAATTGTTTATAAAAGGAATTATCTAATATCAACATATTAAATAATACTTACAAAATAACCTTTAAATTAATTTTATATTATTTTTTATTTAATTATTCCCGTTTCTACAGATAAATTCGTTTTTGGGGGAAAAAAATGTTTTTGTTTTTTTTTATAAAAATAACTAAAATTTCGCCGTTGCCAACCTATTTTCCTATCCTTGGCTCGGGATGAGTAAGTTAATAGGTATCCTGACTATCTTTGAGCTATACTGATCCAAACGCAAAAAGAATCTTGAAGGAGACAATAAAAGAGTGTGTCTTCTGCCGGAATTATAAATTTTATTTATTTATAACGAGACCATAGTTTCGAGGGCTTTGCCATTCATAAATTAATTCCTGTGAATCGATTGTAATAGACTGATGAAGAGGGCAAAGCCCTCGAAACTATAGTCTCGTTATAAATAAATAAAATTTATAATTCCAGCAGAAGACACACTATTTTATTGTCTCCTTCAATACAAAAAAATTCTGCTACTCTCGGCACAAAAACTTTCAATTTAATGCAAAAAGAATCATTAAAATCGGTTCATAAACAAAGAAGTTATGCCTGAACAAACATAACAAAAAAGGTTCAATACCAATGAAAAAAAACGGCACCAATCGGAAACTATACCGAACCCAATGCAAAAAAATCATCAAAATCGGTTCACAATTGGCGAAGATATCAGGTAGATACAAAAAAAATCAGTCGAATTGATAACCTCCTTTTTTGAAGTCGGTTAAAAATCATATTGTTTGGAACTCCAGGGTAACTCTCAACCGAGAGATGAGTTAGGATAATTTTTTTTATGAAACTGGCCCTTAGGGCCAGTTGTATGTCGGTCGGTAAAGTCTTTGTAAAAGTTGACAAAGGATAAAACTTTAGAATCAAATGAAAATGCGTGTCATCTGATTGGCCATCCCGCAGGGTACAAGGTGAATTCTAAAGTTTTATCCTTTGTCAACTTTTACAAAGACTATCAACCAACATACAACTGGCTCTTAGTGTGTGACGTATTATATGTTTACTTTAAAAAATTTTGACTAGACAGTATTTTTCAAGTACAAATTTTTGACATACACAATTTAAAATCCCTTTGGCTCTCGCCGCATTCTTGCGTTGAAGATTGTCACTTTCAAGTCGAATCGTTCGTTGCTGGTCGTCTTCTGCGTCAATTCTTTGTTGCTGTGTCTCAATCATGGCTTTTAGTCTTGAACTGCGACGCAATGAAGAAATATTCTGATGGTATCTTCTTCTATGGGCTGCAGCGTCCCGTGCTTGCCGTTCCATTCGATGTTCATCCGATTCGTTTTCGATCCGTTTTCTTTGATTGTCACTATTAGCACGAATACGTTGCCTTCGTTGGTCTTCAGTTTCATTTCGGAGCCGTTGTTTATCAAGCTTACGCTTTTGTGCAGCAGATTTAGGCATTTTTGTATGAGGTTCACAAGTTTACAAAGTAATATTTTTAAAGTATCCTACAATTTAATATAATTTATATTTTATTTGTTCTAAATAGAAATTACGCATAGCTTTTATATAAATTGTATTATATTAAACTGTTTGCGTGTTTTAAAACGATAAAATTTAAAATTCGTATTAGAATTTGGAATAAGAATGGCAAAAAGAAAAGAAAAAAGAGGTCGATGAATATATCCTCCTGGGACTAAAAGTTCACTTTTTATGAATCACAGCCCTTACTTGACCCCTAAGGTCCTTCAATAAGATCAAGAGCCCTGGTATGCCCGCTACATCAGACTGCCCTCGACAGTGCCGTTCCTGGGGTGGCGAACGCCTGCGTGCAAGAATAATTTTGTGCGCCCCTATATACTATGCTTAAATTTTGATGATAAGGCCATTTTTCTAATCATTTTTAGTTTGAGGTTTAAACTGAATAGTTTCCTTATAGACTAAAGTCACTTTAGTGTAAGTGTTTGGTTATGAAAATGGGCGTAATAAAATAAAACAACGAAAAAATATGACAAAAAATTTATTTTCGACATCAAATAAAATAGACTATTAACGTACAATATAGGTCATAAATAAAACACGTCCATTCGGAAATTAACAAAAAATCTAATATAACTCAATTCACTCAACTGAGTGAATTGAGTTAAAACTCTCAAACGGCGCTCAACGCAAACAAATCCGTTAACTTGAAAATGTGCAAGATCTGTCTAATACCTAAGTACCTAATTATCAAATAACAAGGTAGTTTTAGAACATAACACGTCTTGCTTTTGCAGATGCAAGCTCATTGATCATTTCATTGTGATCGATGGCTTCACATATTTTATTTTATTTTTTATTTTAGTAAATTCCAGTGTAGAAGTTACTTCTTATATTAGTTTACTGTTTCTTCCTGTAATCAAAGTTTACAGCTTTGCTATAATTTGATTTTTAATACCTTTGATGCCGATTTTTCTTCCAATTAGAAGTGCGTTTTTGCAAGAGTAGCGAATAGTTGAATTTGGCGCCCCTTAAATTGGGCGCCTGCGTGCGGGGCATTCGCTGCATACCCGCCAGGAACGGCACTGGCCCTCGGTAACTTTTTGCCTATAAATAGCTTAAGTTTCAAATTTCAAGGCTCTGCGACTAACCGAAGACGAGATATGAAAGATTAAAATATTTATTTTACGACATGACTAATTTACACCCTCTTCCTTTATTTCAATCGGATTAAAAATTTGACTATGACACCGAGCCACCACCTATACTCTCTTTTCTAAAACTTGACTTATTTCAGGTTCTAGGCATCGGATTGGAATAAAAAAGGTGTCATAAGTTAGGGAATTTATTACAGTTCAATAAGAAATAAACTGTTACATTTTCTACACTCATTTTTTACTTTTTGATATATGGAAAAAATACGAACATAAGCAAACTTTGTAATAGGTGAGTGCAAAAGTTCATGCGGAGTTTCAATAGATGGAGTTATGAGCGTCGTAACGTGTTGTCATTAATGCCTACTCCTACATATATTACAGGGTGATTCACGATCGATGGCACGTTTTTATGGAAAACGGAACGCAAGATTTTTCTGAAAATTTATCACCTTACATTTTCTTACTTGTTCTATCGATCTAAAACATTTTCAGCATTGCGACGTTTCGGCCTCCATCGAAATGTCGTATCAACTTTATTATTTTAAATGGAACACCCCGTATATTAACACGATTTTAGAACCGCCCTTTTATTAAAATACTTTTTTGTTAATATTGTCCTATACCTATCTCTATCGGTTTTCGAGATAAAAAATAATTTGTGTTAAATATGGCCTAAAACATGGCCCTAATTAAACTTAAATATAAGTTAGTGATCTAAATCCATGAAAAGTTGATATTTTGGTGGTAGTTTAGACACACCTGAAGTATTTAATTTAAGCCGAAAAATCGACTCCATATTATTAGGGCGTGCTAAAATTACTATTATTCCCGTTATTCATAAAAGGGGTCAAAAGTTTGTTTTTTCAAATGAGACCGCCTGTATATTACTCAATAAATTGAAAAACGGAGAAAAATGCTTTAAGATGATATATCATGTCCCTATACCTAAAACCTCTTGGAAAGTAATGGCAACCTACCAAGAGTATAATTGCCAAGTGACCTCTCCAAATTAGCCGTTCGGAACCGGCGTTAAAAAGTAGGTCCCGTATATCTGTGTAAAACAACTAAACACACTCAGCACAGGTATATGTGGAGAGGCGCCGACACCCGTTTCGGGTATGGCACTCGAAGAAGAAGATACCTAAAACATCAAGTTTTCTTAATAAAGGCGCTTTAGTAGTAGCTTAAGTAACTTATAAAGTGTTTATTGACGGTGTTCAAAAAAATCTCCCAAAATGACCGCAAATATTGATTATTCAAACAAAGTTCCTATGAAATTATTTATTTTGTACATAACATTAAGTGTATATGAACTTCGTTTGAATAATCAATATTTGTGATCATTTTGGGACATTTTTTGAACATTGTCAATAAACTGTTAATAAGTTACTTATAAATAGTCAAGAAACTGTCATAAGCTTGATATAACCATGGTTAGTTAAAATTAAATTCATTAAAAAGTAATTTTTCACGAAAAGCGCCTTTATTAAGAAAACTTGATGTTTTAGATATAGGGACATGATATATCGCCTTAAAGCATTTTTCTTCGTCTTTCAATTTATTGAGTAATATACGGGAGTCTCATTTGAAAAAACGAACTTTTGACACCTTTTATGATTAACGGAAATAATAGTAATCTTAGCACGCCCTGTATAATATGGAGGCGATTTTTCAGGGTAAATTAAATACTTCGGGTGTGTCTAAACTACTACCAAAATATCAACTTTTCATGAATTGAGATCACTAACTTATTTAAGTTTAATTAGGGCCATGTTTTGGACTGTATTTAACACAAATTATTTTTTATCTCGAAAACCAATAGAGATAGATATAGGACAATATTAACAAAAAAGTTAAATAAAAGGGCGGTTCTAAAAACGTGTTAATATACGGGGTGTTCTATTTAAAAAAATAAAGTTGATACGACTTTTCGATGGAAGCCGAAACGTCGCAATGCTGAAAATATTTTAGATCGATAGAACAGGTATGAAAATGTAAGGTTTTAAATTTTCAGGAAAATCCTGAGTTCCGTTTTCCATAAACGTCTAACGTGCCATCGACCGTGAATCACCCTGTATATCCTTGAAAAGCTGACGTCTTCAGCTTTCATTTAAAATAAAATCATTTGTTTTCATACAAATTGCTTCGATAAATATCACTTTAAAAATGAATATCGATAAAATGCATTTACGGCATGTTATGCTTTATGAGTTTCGGAAGGGAATAAACGTTGCCGCAGCCGTGAAAAACATTCAAGATGTTTATCGGGATCAAGCACCAGCTAAACGAACTGTGGAAAAATGGTTTGCTAAATTTCGGTGCGGAGAATTTGACCTTGAAGACGATGAAGGTGATACTCTCAGTTTGGTGAGATTGCAAGGGCATAATCTATTTTGAGATTCTCCCTGCTGGCGAAACGATTGATTCGGACAAGTACTGTCGCCAATTAACCAATTTGAATCGAGAAATCCAAGAGAAACGTCCGATTTTGTCAAATCGCAAGGGAGTCATCTTTTATCAGGGCAACGCCAGACCACACGTTTCGAAAAAGACGCTGTGCAAGCTGAAGAGCCTGAAATGGGATGTCCTAACGCATCCACCGTATTCTCCTGATATCGCACCATCTGACTATCACTTGTTCCAGTCATTGCAAAATTATTTAAATGGAAAAAACTTTGACTCTTTGGAGGCCTTAAAAAACGGCGTGTCTTCGTTCTTCGAATCTAAACCGCACATGATCAAGGCATCCGTCTGCTGCCAGAACGTTGGAAAAAGATTATAGAAAACGATGGAGAATATATCATTGATTGAATAAAGATTTTTGTTTGCCTAATCGCTGTGTGACTTTTAATCACAAACTCCGCACGAACTTTCGCACGCACCCAATAATTTTAAGATAAAGAATAATTTCAATGTTTTTCAAATTTATCTAACATTTTATTTTTATTTTTATCAATAAATTTAATTTAATTTAATACAGAAATTTAGAACTACCATTAAGTATTAGTACTACTTTATTTACAATACATATCTTTAAATTACAAAGTTTGTTATGTTCGTATTTTTTCCATATATCAAAAAATGTGTGTAGAAAATGTAACAATTTATTTCTTATTAAACTGTAATAAATTCCCTAATTTATGACACCTTTTTTATTCTAATCCGATGCCTAGAACCTGAAATAAGTCTTAGAATATATGAAATAAGTTTTTGAAAAAGACAGTAGGTGGCTCGATTTTTTTGTCCGCAAGAACAGTCTGTCTCCAAAAGAAAAACTTTTACTTCTAAAATTTTGTCTTTTGCACTGTACTACTCTTATTCTTAAACTTAGTACATTTATCTGAGAATATTGATCATTTACAATTGATTGATATACGTATCAGGGCCGGATTTAGGTTCTATGGTATGGGCCCCTAGGCTGAACATGTGGCGCGGGTCCTACCGGGAAAAATATTTTTTTTAAATTAACCTACAAAAAAACCGCATTTTCATCAAGTATCCAGTTAAAAATTTAAAAATAAACGTGCATGACTCTGTATTGAAACCTTGTTAAGGTATAGTTGTATCGCGACAATACTAGCAAAAAGTTAATGCTAAAGTATATATAACAGACAATAAGGATTCATAATACATAATCCCAAAACTTTTTGCTGTTTATGTACCACTATTAGCCAATCCCGTGCTCGTTTGACAAATCTGGCAACACTGTCCGAGCTTGTATATATTTTATCATAGAAATTTCAGATAAAATACATTATAAAGGTCGATTTATAAAACAAAAAGTTCTTAATAAGCGATTGAAAGCTGTTGCGACAATGCCTGAAGTGAAAAAACGTCAAAAAATTTACTAAAGTTAACCCACTTTTTAGGTTAAATAGATGCGTTGTTGCCAGCTTGTTATTAGTGTAAATTTTTCATTATTTATTCATTTTTATCTCAGAAAGTGTGTTGTAACTATGAATTAAAATGTTCTTAAAAAATGTATTAGTTGGTTTTTAAGGAATTTGGTGTTGGTACTTGGTGAAACATTTTTTAAAATTATTGGATAAAAATACTTGGTAGGTTTCACATTAAGATATAAAAAAATAAAACGAATTTATTTTTGGAGAATCTTTAATCTCGATATATATATTTCGGGTGACTAACCCATCTTCAGGAGAAACAGAAAGTAACTGACCTGGATAAGTCGAAATTGAATACAAGTCAATGGTAAAATTTATTTTTTAAAGATAACAAAATGGTAAATATTTAAAATTAGTGGAGGGAGAAAAGGTAGGGAGTCTACTTTTGTTTAATTTTGAGTGGCCTTTTGAGAAATGAGGATTTCGAATTTGAATACAACTCAATGGTAAAATTTATTTTTAAGATAACAAAAGGGTAAATATTTAAAATTAGTGGAGAGAGAAGTCTATTTTGTTTAATTTTGAATGGCTTTGGAAATGAGAATTTACACACAAAACAAATTTGCAAATATTTAAAGAATGTAATCAATGATTGTACTTTTCTTGACTTCTAATTGATTATTTAGTATATTCGTTTTATTCGAGAGAGCTAATTTTATTTCTGTTGACTCTAAAAAATCTAAACGTAAGCCCTTTCTTTCGAAATGTAACGGAACTAGGTGGCTAATAGAAGAGGTGTGTTTATTCAAATGTAGATGATTGGCGAAGGTAGAAGTTGATTCCATATTAATATCATCTGATCTGCTAAGACTATTAAAGGCTCTTTCATGTTCCGAGTAGCGAGTTCTAAAAGAGCGTCCAGTTTGTCCTATGTAGATTGCGTCGCAATTATCACAAGTCAATTTATATACCCCTGATTTATCTAATTTATCAATTTTGTCTAATTTATTATTAATTAGCTGTGAACCTAAAGTGTTTTTTATTATATATATATATATATATATATATATATATATATATATATATATATATATATCGAGATTAAAGATTCTCCAAAAATAAATTCGTTTTATTTTTTTATATCTTAATGTGAAACCTACCAAGTATTTTATCCAATAATTTTAATGTATTAGTTATTGTTTAGTGTTGGTTTAGTTTTTTATAACACTGGTAAGAAGAGTTTCTTAATCATAATTAAATATGTATGTAAACTTTCCGATATCCCGTATAGTGCAATGTATAAGAGTCTGAAAAACTCTATCTTTGGAATTTAATATCCGGAACTATAGTGTTCATAAATTTCGTTTTGTCAACCAATAGATGCAGAAGTATTTAAATAATATTCAGTCTAAATTTTAAAAAAATCCTAAGAAAACCCATATGGTGATACAACTACCTTAAATATGTATATTAAAAAAACAAGTAGACCTTTTATGGTGCGGGCCTGTGCGTAGCCTGTGCTTAAATCCGGCCCTGCCTCGGATAATTCAGGAATTTCTTGTAATACCTGATTAAATTCATGAATATTTTCTTGAACAGCTGTATCTTCATCTGGTTCAGTTTCTGCCTTTTGCAATAAGTCACTTATTAATTTACGACGAACTCGTTTCATATATCTTTCTCTCACTTTTGATGATGAAGATCCTTTTTTTCTATCTTGCTGCCATTGAAAAATGTGCGGCACAACATTTTCTTTCAAATACAATCTACCACCCATCCACTTCCATTTTAAATGATTAACCATATCTTCTTCGAACTGGAAATAAAAGTAGATATTAATAGATTTATAAATGTTAAACCAAAACAATCAAATACTCGTTTATGATATAAATATAGATGTGACTTTTATTAGATACAAGCGAGGGGTGAACCGCGACCTAATATGCTATACACCTACTTCTACTTGTACTTCCGAATATTCCCAGGTACTTCCAAATATTTCCAAGTGCTTTCAAATATTTCCAGGTACTTCCAAATATTTCCAAATACTTCCAAATATTTCCAAGTACTTCCAAATGTTTCCAAGTACTTCCAAAATACTTCCAAAGAGGTGTACACCTACATCCAATCGCGGATCACCCCTCGGATACAAGTATTTGAAATACAAGAAACAAAATACGTATTTTCATTTTATATCTGAAATATTTTTTTTTAATTTTCATTTTGTATCTTGTATTTAGATACATTCTTTTGGTATCTTAGTATTTTGTAAATACTAAGTTTGCTAAAATACTTTTACTAATTACCTATGAGGCATTCCACGCCAAATCGGACGGTTTGAAAAATTGTAATTTTTGATTTCCTTCATTTTTTGACATTTTTTAATAAAACACTTCCTGTTAAATTTAGAAATTTTTTGATGACAGGCTTAAAAGATATCGAATTTCGGTTTTTTGCTCATAATTACTTCAAAAATGGTCAAAATTAAAAAAAAAAATTTTGTTTTTTTACATATTTACTTTTTAGAAAAAAATATAAAAAATTATTTAAAATGTTTTTATATGGTATTTTTGAGTTTGAGAATTTTAATCTTTTTTTTGAAACTGTATGTAGGTATACTCTTCGATTTTTTTGATAATTTTTTATTTTAAACTTCTATTCATTCTACAAATTTTAAGAACGGGATCTTGAGAGTGGTCCTATGATAATTAGTATTTTTTTTTCGATTTTTTGAAAATTTCGACAAAATTTTATTCGCTATTAACTATTATTAAAAACACTTTTTGGTATTGAGTTTTCTTTTTTTTTAGTTATTTTGAATTAATTTTTATCTTTAATAGGTGTTTAAAATAAATAATTAGTATCTTAGTTTGTTGAAAGAAAATCAAAATCAAAAATCAAAAATTGAAAAAAATATAGTAATTATCATTAGCCCACTACCCAGACAGACTGGAATGTTGCAGCAATATTGCAATGGAAACATTGAAGTGGCAATATTGCAGCAACATTGCTGCAACATTGAAGTGGCAATTTTTCAGCAATATTGCAGTGGCAACAATGAAGTGGCAATATTATAAAGTTAATATGAATATTAATGCAATATTATGCACACTTCAATATTGCCACTGCAATGTTCCAGCAATATTGCAATGGAAACATTGAAGTGGGAATATTGCAGCAACATTGCTGGAACATTGCAGTGACAACATTGAAGTGTGAATAATATTGCATTAATATTCATATTAACTTTATAATATAAAAAAAATACTAATTATCATAGGATCAGTATCAACCCGGTCTTAAAATTTGTAGAATGAATAGAAGTTTAAAATAAAAAATTATCAAAAAAATCGAAGAGTACACATACAGTTTCAAAAACAAGATTAAAATTTTCAAACTCAAAAATCGCATATAAAAACACTTAAAATAATTTTTTTGTATGTATTTCTTTCTAAAAAGTATGTAAAAAAAAACAAAAATTTCAAAGTATCTTGTATCTGATATCTCAAATACTTTACTTAAAAGTATCTTGTAACTTATATAAAAATACACTTACATTAAAATGATCTTCACAGACATGACCCTGTGTTTTCTGGGAGATGTCAGTACGTCTGATAGCTCTCAGCCATATCTTTCTCTTTTTTGCCTGATTTATTTTAGGTATTGAAATAAATATTTTTCCTGGAGTTCTATATGTATTATTCGTACAATATGGTACCAAACAATATTTATTATAATTATATTTTGGTTTAATTTTTGTCGGATTATCCATAATAGACATGAAAACGCACGTTGAGTTAATGCTCACATGGACACTGTGACGTCACTAATATGGCGGCGGACACTTCAATCGTTAAAGCGCGTTAGGTGAAAAAATCTCCATGTGTGAAACTGTCATATAAAACAATTTTTTTTTCCCCCACTAGGAGAATAAAATTAATTCTAAATTATTTTTCGTAAATATGGGCAGCATAAAGAACTAATTGAAAAGTTTTTGTGTGTCCTCTGCTTGATGCAAACAAACATACACACATATATATAGAAATTATATATCTGTATATATATTATTTATTTGTTTGAGAATATAGTTTCGAAGACTTGACCTTCATCATCAGTCTTTTTTAATTATAAATATTATTTTTCATGGGGACAATACCGTATGGATATTGAAAATTTTTGATCTTTACTTAGCTGTGAGCCAATTTAAATTTTATTATATAAAAATATAAAATTTTAACTGGCTCCCAGCAAAATAAAGATCTATAAATAAAGATTTATATATTTGTATATATATATTATTTATTTGTTTGAGACTATATAGTTTCGAAGGCTTGGCCTTCATCATAAGTCTTTTTTTTAATTATAAAAACTTTTCAATTAAGTATATAATACAGGGTGGGGCATAAAGATCTGCCACATATTTTGAAGAGGTATAAAAAAATTAAAAATTTTAACTAGAAAAAAACTGAATATATTTTTGAAAAGAACATAAAATAAATTTTAAAAAAATGTGATTTAAACATTATATCAAACGAAAAAAGGGAGGGGGGGGGGGGGGAGGAAAAATGAAAATTCTAGCCCTTTCGACCAAACTCAACAAAATTGGGTATACATATTCTGTGGGCCCCATAAACGCTAAAAATACAAAAACTAACCACTCAAAATGGGAGGAGGGTCAAAAATAAAAATGCTAACCCTTTTGACTAAACACAATCAAATTTTGTATACATAGTTTGGTCGAAAGGGCTAGAATTTTCATTCCCCCCCCCTTTCGTTTGATATAATGTTTAAATCACATTTAAAAAAAAAATTATTTTATGTTTTTTTCAAAAATATATTCAGTTTTTTTCTAGTTAAATTTTTTCATTTTTTTATACCTCTTCAAAATATGTGGGAGATCTTTATGCCCTACCCTGTATATTGCACTTAATAAAATACAAAACTTGTTACATAAAAACTTTTAATTTTTTACTTTATCCAATGCGAAGCATGGGAGAAAGTATTGGAATTGAGACTTCAAAGGGTCCTCAGGCAAAGACTACGGAACCCATGGACCCAATCAAGGTCACAAATTGAAGTATTCAATGAGATTGAATTCCAGCACGTGACGGTTTTGCCAAAAATTACCTGAGATCTCGCCGAGAGGCCAAAAAGTGCCATTTTTTTTGGAAGTGCGTGCGGATGGATGTATGTGTGTGTGTTATCGTTTTTTTCGTCCACGAATTCCTCCACACCGTGCACCGAATGAATTGAAATTGAAAACCTACGAGTATTTTAACAAAATGAAGCGCTGATTAGTCTTTGGTACATATCGGTCCACAAACATTAGTACTTCATTTCAGTACTTTTTAGTTTTTTCTAAATATCTTGAAAATGACTTAACCAATTTTGATGAAATTTAATATCCTAATTAAGTACCTTGGGAACCACAAAAAAGGTTAAATAAAGTTTTTAGTAAAATTATATTTTAAAGTACTTTACTCTAGAACATATTAATATTTCAAATGAATTTGGATAAAGTTTAGCAACGATCCGTTGCAGTTTATTTTTTTTGTCATTATTTGGCTACGGGGTTAGGCGCAAGTTAGACACTTTCCACAGGCGCTTTATAGCTACAACATTACGGTTTACGGCACTGAAGTTTTTATTCTATAATTTTTAATATGTACGTTATAAATTAAAATAAACTGCAACGGATCGTTGCTAAACTTTATCCAAATTCATTTGAAATATTAATATGTTTATTCCTTTATTATTAATCAGATATCACTTGCTATTTGCAGTTCATGTTGAAATTAATTCAAAAATAATTCTCATTTAAGAGTCGAGGAATAACCATTCTACATTGAATTTTGACATTTCGGTTATTATTGGTAACCATTGCTGAAGACATGGAGGAATCGAGTTAAAATCAAAAATAGTGATCGATTCTCATCTAATACTTGAGGAATAACAATTCTACATTAGGTTTTTGACGCTTCGATTATTATTGGTAACCATTGCTGAAGACAGAGGAAACGGCTTAAAATCAAAAATAACGATCGATTCTTATCTATTACTAGCGGAATAACCTTATTGCATTCCATTTTTGATGTTTTGACTATTAATGGCAACCTCTACGGAAAACGTGGAAGAATCGACTTAAAATCAAAAAGACTAAATTCTTTTTTGGTAAACAACTCAAGCTTGAGTTGTTTGCCATAAAAGAATTTAGTCTTTTTGATTTTAAGTCGATTCTTCCACGTTTTCCGTAGAGGTTGCCATTAATAGTCAAAACATCAAAAATGGAATGCAATAAGGTTATTCCTCTAGTATTAGATGAGAATCGATCGTTATTTTTGATTTTAAGTCAATTCCTCCATGTCTTCAGCAATGGTTACCAATAAAAACCGAAACGTCAAAAATCCAATATAGAATGGTTATTCCTCAAGTACCAGATCAGAATCAATCACTATTTTTGATTTTAACTCGATACCTCCATGTCTTCAGCAAAGGTAACGGATAAAAAAACAACGCAATTGCTATGGTTACTTATAAAATTTCCTCCCAAATTTTTATCATTTCACAGCGAGAAGCCTAACCATTCTTACTTAAACAAGTTTAAATGAGCTATATTACCGATCAAATGAATAAATTTTAAAGTTTTTTTTTTAAATTTTGGTAAAATAAGGAATTAAAAAAAAGTACAATCTTACTCTAGAGTAAAGTACTTTAAAATATACTTTTACTAAAAACTTTATTTAACCTTTTTTGTTGTCCCCAAGGTACTTAATTAGGATTTTAAATTTCATCAAAATTGGTTAAGTCATTTTCAAGATATTTAGAAAAAACTAAAAAAGTACTGAAATAAAGTACTAATGTTTGTGGGCCGATATGTACCAAAAACCAATCAGCGCTTCATTTTGTTAAAAGAATGCTAGGTTTTCAATTTCATTTCAATCGGTGCAAAGGTGTGGAAAAAATCGTGGACGAAAAAAACGATAACATCCATCCATCCATCCATCCCCACGCACTTCCAAAAAAAAATGGCACTTTTTGGCCTCTCGACGAGATCCCTGGCAATTTTTGGCAAAATCGTCACGTGCCAAAATTCAACCTAATCGAATACTACAATTTGTGACCCTAATTGAGTCCATGGGCTCCGCAGTCTCCACCTGAGAACCCTTTGAAGTCCCGCTTGGGGCGAGAGCGAATACAATACTTTACCCATGCTTCGCATTGGATAAAGTAAAAATCTAATTTTATTGGAAATTTACTGATTCAACCGACGACATCACAGAATCAGTATCTGATGAGAAGTTTTCTGTTTTAATAACAGGTAAAGGGAATGACATTGCCGGTGGAATATGATAGATTATAGTCTGTAGTGTTTCTTGACCTGATACTGGATGCGAAAGTCGTTTCTCACTTAGAACTCTTTTCTTATTAATCATTGTTTCTTCACCTGATACTGGGTGCATAAGTTGTTTTTCACTTATAGCTGTTTTTTTATTAACCATTGTTTCTTGACCTGATACTGGGTGCTTAAGTTGTTTTTCACTTATAGCTGTTTTTTTATTAACCATTGTTTCTTGACCTGATACTGGGTGCATAAGTTGTTTTTCACTTATAGCTGTTTTTTTATTAACCATTGTTTCTTGACCTGATACTGGGTGCTTAAGTTGTTTTTCACTTATAGCTGTTTTTTTATTAATCATTGTTTCTTGACCTGATACTGGGTGCATAAGTTGTTTTTCACTTATAGCTGTTTTTTTATTAATCATTGTTTCTTGACCTGATACTGGGTGCATAAGTTGTTTTTCACTTATAGCTGTTTTTTTATTAACCATTGTTTCTTGACCTGATACTGGGTGCATAAGTTGTTTTTCACTTATAGCTGTTTTTTTATTAACCATTGTTTCTTGACCTGATACTGGGTGCTTAAGTTGTTTTTCACTTATAGCTGTTTTTTATTAATCATTGTTTCTTGACCTGATACTGGGTGCATAAGTTGTTTTTCACTTATAGCTGTTTTTTATTAATCATTGTTTCTTCACCTGATACTGGGTGCATAAGTTGTTTTTCACTTATAGCTGTTTTTTATTAACCATTGTTTCTTGACCTGATACTGGGTGCTTAAGTTGTTTTTCACTTATAGCTGTTTTTTTATTAATCATTGTTTCTTGACCTGATACTGGGTGCATAAGTTGTTTTTCACTTATAGCTGTTTTTTTATTAACCATTGTTTCTTGACCTGATACTGGGTGCATAAGTTGTTTTTCACTTATAGCTGTTTTTTTATTAACCATTGTTTCTTGACCTGATACTGGGTGCATAAGTTGTTTTTCACTTATAGCTGTTTTTTATTAACCATTGTTTCTTGACCTGATACTGGGTGCTTAAGTTGTTTTTCACTTATAGCTGTTTTTTTATTAATCATTGTTTCTTGACCTGATACTGGGTGCATAAGTTGTTTTTCACTTATAGCTGTTTTTTTATTAATCATTGTTTCTTCACCTGATACTGGGTGCATAAGTTGTTTTTCACTTATAGCTGTTTTTTATTAACCATTGTTTCTTGACCTGATACTGGGTGCATAAGTTGTTTTTCACTTATAGCTGTTTTTTTATTAATCATTGTTTCTTGACCTGATACTGGGTGCATAAGTTGTTTTTCACTTATAGCTGTTTTTTTATTAATCATTGTTTCTTGACCTGATACTGGGTGCATAAGTTGTTTTTCACTTATAGCTGCTTTTTTATTAATCATTGTTTCTTCACCTGATACTGGGTGCATAAGTTGTTTTTCACTTATAGCTGTTTTTTTATTAACCATTGTTTCTTGACCTGATACTGGGTGCATAAGTTGTTTTTCACTTATAGCTGTTTTTTATTAACCATTGTTTCTTGACCTGATACTGGGTGCTTAAGTTGTTTTTCACTTATAGCTGTTTTTTTATTAATCATTGTTTCTTGACCTGATACTGGGTGCATAAGTTGTTTTTCACTTATAGCTGTTTTTTTATTAATCATTGTTTCTTCACCTGATACTGGGTGCATAAGTTGTTTTTCACTTATAGCTGTTTTTTTATTAACCATTGTTTCTTGACCTGATACTGGGTGCATAAGTTGTTTTTCACTTATAGCTGTTTTTTTATTAACCATTGTTTCTTGACCTGATACTGGGTGCATAAGTTGTTTTTCACTTATAGCTGTTTTTTATTAACCATTGTTTCTTGACCTGATACTGGGTGCATAAGTTGTTTTTCACTTATAGCTGTTTTTTTATTAATCATTGTTTCTTGACCTGATACTGGGTGCATAAGTTGTTTTTCACTTATAGCTGTTTTTTTATTAATCATTGTTTCTTGACCTGATACTGGGTGCATAAGTTGTTTTTCACTTATAGCTGTTTTTTATTAACCATTGTTTCTTGACCTGATACTGGGTGCTTAAGTTGTTTTTCACTTATAGCTGTTTTTTTATTAACCATTGTTTCTTGACCTGATACTGGGTGCATAAGTTGTTTTTCACTTATAGCTGTTTTTTTATTAACCATTGTTTCTTGACCTGATACTGGGTGCATAAGTTGTTTTTCACTTATAGCTGTTTTTTTATTAATCATTGTTTCTTGACCTGATACTGGGTGCATAAGTTGTTTTTCACTTATAGCTGTTTTTTTATTAACCATTGTTTCTTGACCTGATACTGGGTGCTTAAGTTGTTTTTCACTTATAGCTGTTTTTTATTAATCATTGTTTCTTGACCTGATACTGGGTGCATAAGTTGTTTTTCACTTATAGCTGTTTTTTTATTAATCATTGTTTCTTCACCTGATACTGGGTGCATAAGTTGTTTTTCACTTATAGCTGTTTTTTTATTAACCATTGTTTCTTGACCTGATACTGGGTGCATAAGTTGTTTTTCACTTATAGCTGTTTTTTTATTAACCATTGTTTCTTGACGTGATACTGAGTTTGAAAGCTCGTCTCCCCTTATCACTGGTTCTTCTTTTATTATTGTCTGTATTGTTTCTTGACCTAATACTGAGTGTAAAGGCTCTTCTTCACTTAACCCTGGTTCTTGCTTTATTATTACTGTCTCTATTTCTTGATAACACGATTGTTGTGCAATAATAAGTTCCTGATTGATTATCTTCTCGATTTTCTCTTGACATTGAACTGCATTATGAAATGGCAACTGCCTTAATTGAAATGCAATATGTTTGGCAAATATATCAAATTCATCATCCACATAGTCTGTACTTTGGTTCTGTGGAATATTTGATAATGATTTAAGTATTTGAGGATTTTGTACTCGAGTGGACGGAGAATTTATAGAAGAATCCTTTGAATATGACGCTTTCACAGGTTGACGCTAAAAAAAAACAGTTGAATTAATTTTTTGTCATTCGATTATGACTCTACTTAGATTTATTAACTCTGTATGCCCTAAGAAAATCACAAGAGCTTAGTACTCGTGCATTACCAAATTTAAAAAATTGAAATTATAAAATTTTCAAACTAAAAAAAACAAACAAGAAAAATGAAATATACTATAAAAATGAACCTATAATAAAAAGAGTTATTGTTTTTTGGGGGGCCAAAATTGGGTGGGAGTTCAAATAAATAGAACTATCAATATAATTTCTAGACACTTTAATCGATTTGTACGAAATTTCGCAGATGATGCACACCAAGGGGTAAACCGCGACCTAAATTCGTGTACACCTAATTCCACTTCCACTTTCATTTCCAAGTAGAAGACAATAGATTATCTAATGAATTCCAAAGACGGTGTACACCTAATTTCAATCGCGGGCGGTTCACCCTCGATGCACCCTATTCGATCTTATGAAAATGACTCATTACGTGAAATTTATAAGGACCCAAAGGGGGGGGGGGGTTCAAAAAATATTTTCAAATAAAAATCGAAGAAAGCTGATATTTCTAATAAAATATTCTCATAATTACAAGGAGATATTATTAATTGATAATAGATCCAAAATTAAGAGGGAGGGGTTCTTTGGTAAATAATTATAAATTAAATATAAGAGAGGGGTCTGGGGTATAATAAAGTCATGTGGATGGCCACATCAGCTTATAGGAGCATCCCTAAAATTTCAAAACAATGAGAGTATTTTCATTCCGTGTCATAAAAAAATCTACTGTTAAATTTGAAAAATCACGTTAAATTCTATGCTGTCATATTTGATGAAATTTTCAAAAAGGAGCAAAGAATAAAATAAAATTTAAAAAAAAAAATGAAGGGTTTTTTGACAGCATCTCCTGGTTGAAAAGTCACCGCCCGCCACTGATGTGTACATATTTTGTAAAAATAATTCGATGAGAATTTGAGGTAAGTTATGTAATTGTACAACTGAGGGAATTTTTTAATTTCACCCACAAACTTTATATTGAATGCGTGCTCGCCCGACATGATTCCCTAAATGACAGGAGACCCAACTGACGGCAAGTTGCCTGTGACTGGTAGAATACGCGTCTCTTGGGAATCGCTCCGTTTGTGTCTCCCCACTACTTAAGGGAATTGACACTGTACACTCACTACCAAAATTTTGAGACAGAACTGCCTTTATTTTTCACCGCCTCAAAGAAAAAACTTTTGTGAGTGGCTGTCCTCGTGGAGCTAGGCAAGACACGCAGACATATACAAAAGCCGTGTGTGTGTATAAGCACTCACGTATAAGAAACACTTGGCAACGTCGCTGTATGGCGCATGCGCAATGGATATATTTGAATTTAAATACGCTAGCACATTTATTCGTAGTTATTTATTTTATACTAGCTGCAAGGCCCGCCTTCGGCGGCCCTCTTGCTAGCCAGGGGACAAGCCCCCTGGACCCCCCCCCCCCCCCGAAACCTATTCAGCACCCCACCCCACGCCGCCCAACCCCACAGGCTCCTGCACCCCATCCCCGCTACGCCACCCGTACTCCACCCCCGGACCCTCATACCACCCCGCACCCCATACCCTAACTCACCACCTACTCCATTCCACCCCACGCACCTCATCCCCGCACCATCACTCTACCCCCGCATCCAGTTTTTACATTTCTAGCCTTCTAGTGACCCACAGATTATATATACAAATTTTGGATAAATTAGCTATAAGGGTAAGAATTTTCATTTTTTGACCCCCCCTCCCATTTTGGGTGGTTAGTTTTTGCATTTCTATCCTTCTAGTGACCCACAGACAAAATTTGGTTGAGTTTGGTCCAAGAGCAAGAATTTTCATATTTTGACCCTCCCCCTTTTTGGGTGGTTTTTTGGTGGAATATTTTAAACAAAAGTTGTCAGAAATTATATCCCCTACAACTTTGCTCATTATAAAATTTGCCGTAGAGTTAATAGTTTAAGAGTTATTTGATAATTTTGTTTCGTGTGCCCCCCCCCCCAAACCCCTTTTGGGGGCAAAATATCAAAACGTTATATAGCTAAAAAGGTACGTTAGAAGACATCTGATGCAAATATGAAATTTCATAACGATCCCTTTAGCCGTTGTTTTTACGTGAATCGTGAGCAACTATTCGCAGAAACCACGCAAACATACAGACATACAGGAATTTTTTGAGGGTGTTTTCGTTCATAACTTTGCTTGAAGCCTGTGCAACCAAAATTTGGCGTGATTTGGAGCAATATACAGACAAAACCTTAATTTTATATAGGTATATATATTAGATTATTCGAGTTTTATTTATATATACAAAAATGTCAAAAATTGCATCCTCTTTGCTTCTAATGGAATTTACCGTAGATTAAACAGTTTAGGAGTTATTTGATTGTATATTTTGGGGTGGGGGATGCTCTTTTAACAGTATGCGATGTTGCCAAGTTTCAACAGTGAATTTGAGGTGTTTTCGAAAGAAATCATTTTTCTTGAATTTATTAATTTTTATCGAGGAATCTAGCGGTCGAATGAATCCATTTGAATTTTTGTACACAGTTCCGTCAACACTTAAAGAGAGAGTACTTAAAATTTCAAAAGATTTTTATTGTCATTAAATATAATTTTTTTATAATTCAATCACATTAAGTCGAAATATAGTAATGTCCCATAAGGATATGTGTTAATTTATAAATTGATTATATCCGGAAGGAAGCGCTCAGATTTCATGAAATTTTTCAAGGATTTTTTTTCATAAATATTTATCAACTTCCAAATGTTTAAAAAAAATCTGATTGTAATCGTTTAGGGGGTCAATTCCTTTAACATTGGAAGTGATTTCTAAGATCCTCCCAGGTTACTCGAGTTTCAGTTGCGTCACCTGGGAATTGCCTGCCTAAGACTTAAAATTTTTGACAATTAATTTAATGACAGACAGTTGATAACAGCCTAAATTCATTTCTTCTACTTCTTTTTCGACACCTACCTTTTTACTTTTATTTTCTTCTCCAATCTGGTCATTTTTTAAACTAGTATTTACGACTTGAAAATTATCCTCATAATTTAAATTATCACTTTCTTTCGACTTTTTTTGTGGTGTATCATTATTGATAGATATATTAGTGTCTAATGATAATCGTTTTTTTTGTCTTTCTTTTGGTAAAATAAATTGAACATTATTAGATGATTTATTGTTGGAGCACAGTATTGAACTTCCGGGCAAATTAACTGAAGGGACTGCAGTTTTTTTAAGAAAATGTTTTTTATGACTCACTAAAAAAAAAATCAGAACTGTAAATACATGAATATAAATAAAAAAACTTAAATATTTAGTTAGGGAGATACAAGAAATATGGGGGAAGAAAAAAGGGGGTTCTACGAGTTTTTTTTTTTTTTTTTTTTGAACAAAATGTTTTTATTTCCAAATTAAAATTAAAATATTTGTTTTTCATTTTACAATTATTTGAGCATCGAGCAATAATAAATACTCGCTACCCATGTCCATATTTTCAACAATGTTCTTTATTTTTTTTTATTTTAATCATTTTTTTAAATTTTAGTGTTTAAATTTTGAAAAAACCTACGACTTGAATACTATAATAGTTACCATAGTTAAAAGGATATACCGGGTGGCGTATTTCCAAACCCCTGTGCAGTACAGAGCAGACTGACGTCACGATGCTCTGTACTGCACAGGGGTTTGTATATCGTTTTGCTCCGTGGCGTCCATCCAAACCCCAGAGTACAAGTTCGCTAGGCGCTCTGAATCACTCGGGAGTTTGTATATGGTTACGCTGCGTTTCGTCGGACAAATGCCAGTCTGATACAGAGCACCCATTAATTCTTTAAAGTTTTGGGGCTGATACATCTTGTAGAAAATTTAGTTTTTTGGAAAATGTAATAACCATTGGAATAATGTAAGTATATAATTGTTCTAATTTAAATTTTTATTTCACAGATGATCTTCTGCATGTATTCAGAGGAAAAATAAGTTGTGTTTATAGGAAGTAATATGCAGTAGCTTAATCTACGAGGAGAAGTTGAAAAACAAGTTTCCCCTGTCGACCGTGGTCAGAGCTGTGTATGAAAGTCAAAAAATAGAATGAGACATCAAAGATATGACATACCTTTATTTTATTATTCTCGTACGAGTACGTTGAGACATTTGTCATATCGCTTGATAAGCTTCAAAAAGTCCTCCAAGAAAAATTCAGGGCTTTGCATATGGAAGAAGCGTTGAACGGCTATGGGCGAAAGGCGACACAGCAGGAAAACGCGCAAGTCACCGATACACCATTGGGTAGAGGTCGCTGCAAATCAAGCAGATGGCGCTGTTGCAGTGCCTGCGCAAAGCGGAGACCAGCCTCTCATTTGAGCCCCGGTAGGTATGGAGAGAAGGTGCGTTTTGAATTCGTAGTCAAAGGAGGAAGTGAGAGCGGTTATCCGCTATGAATTGGCACGTGGAGTATCAGGAACAGAAATTCATAACCGCCTCGTGGAAGTCTATTGGCCAGGTGTGATGTCGAAGCAAATGGTGCGGAGATGGTGTCGCACATTCAGTGGTGGACGTCAGCAAGTGGAGGACATGCCGAGGGCAACGCAAAACCATATTGCAACTCTTGGTTGGGAGCGCCTACACCATCCGCCATACAGTCCTGATCTCGCACCAAGCGACTTCCATCTGTTTCGGGCTTTGAAGACAAATCTCGGGGGAAGGCGCTTTGGAAGCAACGGAAGTAACAAGCCGTTCAACGCTTCTTCCGTATGCAAAGCCCTGATTTTTTCCTGGAGGGCTTTTTGAAGCTTATTAAGCGATATGACAAATGTCTCAATGTACTTGGTACCTATGTGGAAAAATAAAGGTTTGTTATATCTTTAATGTCTCATTCTATTTTTTGACTTTCATACACAACTCTGACCACAGTCGACAGGGGAAACTTATTTTTCAACTACTCCTCGTATTTGGGACCACTGTTCCCATAAGGAAACTATTTTTGAATCAATTTCAATTAATTTAATACGATTTAGCGATTTTTTTTTCTCTCTTAAAGTTGACTATTCTATAATAGCTCATTTCTATTTGACAGCTCTAACTATCATATTTCCAATCTTATATGCAAATGAATTTATGGAAAATGCCTCCTAAACGAATCCAAAGAAAGAAGTATTTTTTATTTATTTCTAATAAATATTTGATATATTTTAATTATTTATCATTCTTTAAAGGACTTTTTTAAATTTTATATATCAGTAGCTGCAAGGCCCGCCTTCGGCGGCCCTCTTGCTAACCAGGGGGATATGCCCCCTGGACCCTCCTCCCCACGAACCTCACACCCCCCGAAACCCACCCAGCACCCCCGCACCATGCACCCTTGCCCAGCCCCCGCCACCAATCCACCACCCATCACCCCACCCACCTTGGATTCCCACCCCCGTACCACCTCATTACGCCGATGGGTGGAGATCAAGAGTTTCCTATATTTGATTCAATCGCAAATCGAATGCAGGTGATTTTTGTCAGATATTAAGTAATAATAATATCTGAATTTATATATTTCTGTGTAAGAAATAATGAATTTAAATAGTTTTCTAATTAATATAACAAAGAGAGTTGTTTTTGACCGCGTTTCTAAACAAGATATATATATATATATATATTCCGGGTGAGTTTTTTATCTTGAGATAGTGTTATAACTCTAAAACAGTGCATTATATGAAAAAAAGTTTCAAATAAAAGTTTATTTATATGGAGGGGAAACTAAACTACGCTATTGTTTGTTTACCTAGAACAAGCTTTCAGGGGTATTTCAAGGTCAAGTTCTGTTTTTTAAATAGAAACCTATATATTTGTTTACATATTATGAATCTACAAAATAAACTGAACAACTTTCATAAGTACTATTTTTTTATTTGATATCAAAAAACAAAATATTAAATCAATTAGATCTCAGAAAAAACACTAATAATTATTTTTAACAATTATTCAACTTAATTATCAAATAATAATGATCAAATATTTAATTATTAAATAAATTATTTAATAATAATCAATAATTTAATAATTTTCCGACACTGTTCTGTGATATTCCAGAGTGTTATCGCAAGTCTTCTGGATGAATTCCAGTTCCATTTTCGTTATTTTGGCCTTTTAAGTTTCTTCGTAGCCTTTACATTTCTGATTTTTTTTTTTAATAGATTTACAACACAATAAAATGAAGCTCTTGAGGGAGTATCCCTGTCAGGAAAATGCTTTGCATCCATTTCAATTACAGTCCCACAAAGCTTCTTCCACTTTCACCATAAATTAAGACCATTTCAATTCTGTCTTCAACAAAAAAATGATTCATTTTTATTATGATAATACATTATAACTATCTACTGGATTGACACGAAAAATAAACTATTTTTAACTCAAGAATTTTAAATAGTTCTATTAAGTAGAAAATAATCTTTTAAATCTGAGTATAACGAATGATTAATATAATTTTTAACACTTATTTTCATTGTTGTGACTTTTCAATTCAATAATTATTTATTTAATAATTAAATATTTGATCATTATTATTTGATAATTAAGTTGAATAATTGTTAAAAATAATTATTAGTGTTTTTTCTGAGATCTAATTGATTTAATATTTAGTTTATTTGATATCGAATAAAAAAATAGTTCTAATAAAAGTTGTTCAGTTTTTTTTTGTAGATTCAGAATATATACAGAAACATACCATATGTAGGTTTCCATTTAAAAAACAGAAATTGACCTTGAAATACCCTTGAAAGATTGTTCTTGGTAAACAAACAATAGCATAGTTTAGTTTCCCCCTCCAAATAAATAAACTTTTATTTGAAACTTTTTTTCTTATAATGCACTGTTTTTGAGTTATAAGACTGTCTCAAGATAAAAAACTCACCCGGTATATCGCTAGACTACTGCTGGTTGAGGCTATTGGAGTCCGCTAAATCTTAGTCTGGACCAAGAGAGAATCAAAAAAATGTGATCCAGCATCATTTCGCAATTAGCCCGCATGACTCTTTTTACCAAACACTGATATGGATCACCTAGTGGATTTGTAATCTGAGATGTTTTATATTCAATCCCCCAGTCCAGCGCTATCCTCACTCACGCTATTTACTTAATTTTAGATTTGACAGATAGATGATAGGGTCTGCCTTTAGGGGGGGGGGGGGTTCGGACCCCCCCCGCCCCCGTGTATACGCTACTGCAAAAGGATCTTGGAGTCGATCGGGAGTTAGGATTTGGAATTTATAAGAGGGTAGAGGGTCCTGTTGGAGGCTCTAGTGTCAAAAATTAAACGCGGATTTCCTTTCTCGGAGATTCTACGGTAACTGTGGCGCCGCGATCTGACGATGGATTCTTATAGTACTCACCAAAATAAGACGAAAATGAAGAATACCATTTTTTGAGATTTCGCTTAGTTTTCGAGATATCCAGTTTAAAAAATACTGTTTTTTGTATTTATTTTATTTTATTTTTCAATTGTTTTTTATAGAAACCACAGTATCGCCGTGATTCCGTGTGGCGCCGCTATCTGATGACGGATTCTTTTAGAACTAGACAAAATAAATAGGAAAGTAAAAATAAAATTTTAAACTACAAATTTGAACTGAAATTGAGTTTATGGACTGTGTTATGTCTCAAATTGTCTAAGTGAGCTCCAGTAGTCGTTGACAATTTTCACTATTTCAACTTTTCATAGGTTCGGTTCTATTCATCATCTCGGTTCATTTAGATAAAAAAAAAATAGGTTCCCAAACAAACTTTGAAAGGTTCGATTAAGATTTATTCAGTCGGCTTGGTTCGGCTGGTATATCTTCATTTGGGGCTGGTTAACGCCAACCTAATCGCCTAAAAACCAGCCCGAAATGAAGATATACGAGCCGAACTGAATATATCTTAACCGAACAGGCAACGACTTTTACATTTTCGAATTTTTTTGGACATTTACTAATTATTTTTTAATTAATATTCATTTTCTAAAAGAATCCGTCGTCAGTAGCGGCGCCACAAGGAACTCCCGTGATACTCAGGGGCGGATTTAAGAGACCCAGGGCCCCTAGGCACTTGACATTTGCCCCCCCCCCCCCCCCCCACACCATCTATTTTGGAAATTTAGCAAATTAAATGCACTAGTTCAGAACATATATTTTTTTTTTTTATTCAAGAACATTGTATTTGTAGGGGCATCTAGCCTTTTTTAATGTACAATATTATCCCAATTTAATTACAAAGAAAATAAACAACATGATACAAACAGATAAAGAGAAAAAAATTTTAAAAGGGAAACAACAATTATATGGAACAAAAACAATAAATATACTGAATATTTTTATTTTTTTTTTGGCTTTTCGGCCTTTCTAGCCATAAGCCTAATTACGATACTAGTTATATATTTTTTTTTTTTTTATTTGTCTCTACCCCCGGGGTCAGATTTTAGCTGGATGCCTCGAGTCGGATTCGAACCGGGTCCCCTGGTTAGCTCGCTGTCACGCTACCGCCTAGCCTATCTGGCCCCCCATATGCTGAATATAGAGAAAAGAATAAAACTAAAAAATAACAATATATATATATATAGACAAAAGAAGAGAGGAAAAAAGACATTTTTAATCGACTTTAATTAGTTTAATAAACATCAGAATAATACAGTCTATGTTACTATGTTACGTTATTCTATAAAATTTATACAATCTTACGGCGAATTTTCTTCTGTGCAAAAGAACGAATGACGTCTTCATAGTCAATTGACTGCATTATTTCTGACTCTATGTACATTACAGAGAGTGAATTGAGCCTGTTCTCCCCTATGTTAGATCTTAAGTAAATCTTTACTCTCTTTAGCGCTGAAAACGACCGTTCTACTGAGCCGTTTGACGCTGGTGTACACAACAGCATTCGGAACGCAATTCCTGTTTGGATAAATGTCCAAAAAGTCTTTTTCCGATAAGTATTTGTATAGCTTCAGTGACGATAACTCCATAACTTCATCGTTCGACGACAAATGAGCTTGCAGGTGCAGATACTCGTTTTCCAAAGTCCTATCCAAATCCCCCGGATAAGGTTTCTGGCTTCTTCACGGATGTCTTTAGATTCCAAACGATATAGTTTTGTAAGAAACTCTTAGTAATTTTAATGAGAATGTTAAGCGATATTTGTTTACCTAGAGATTGTGATTGCATACTTGTATGATATTTGTAATGCCTGTTGTAGATCCCTTGTGATCTTTTTAGGTTGAAAAAAAAAAAGATTCCGCAACCGGGGCCCCCAGGCCGACTGGGCCCCTAGGCCCGGGCCTTGTGGGCCTAGGCGGAAATCCAGCACTGGTGATACTACGGTTTCCGTGGTTTCTATAAAAAAACAATTGAAAAATAAAAGAAAAGAAAAAAAACAGTATTTTTTAAGCTCGATATCTCGAAAACTAAGCGAAATCTCGAAAAATTGTATTCTTCATTTTCGTCTTATATTGGTGAGTACTATAAGAATCCATCGACAGATAGCGGTGCCACAGTTACCGTAGAATTGCTTTTACTGATGTTGGTTGAGTTTCTTCCAAAGGTCTAGAACAGTGGTTTCCAAGTGGGCGATTTGTGTTATCAGGGGGCCGAATAATAAGTGAGGGGGGGGGGGGCGATGAGTATTCAAAGGGGAAAATTTAGTTCTGTTCTCCAGCTCCTTTCAAAACAAAGAAATAGGGGAAAGGCAGGAAAAAATTAAGTCAAATAAAATATAAAGTACCTGGAGGCACCGAGCGATGCTCGGTAACTTCTTCCTTCAGTTTATTTGAATATTATTTTTAATTTAAAATTCTGATAAAAATGTCGATTTTTATTTGAGAGCCGCTTTCAAATTAAAAAAAATATAAATATATATAATATTCGCCCACTATACCCCCCCCCATCACCACCCCCGCTCGACCCCTCGAAACGTTTATTAATAGTTCTAACGTTTAAGGGGGAACAAAATATGTTAAAATCCACAATCACAATAGTTCTTCAAGGCCTTTGAGAACAATGGATTAATCCGACCCAAAAGTACAAAAGTAACAAAATATGTTAAAATCCACAATCACAATAGTTCTTCAAGGCCTTTGAGAACAATGGATTAATCCGACCCAAAAGTACAAAAGTAAACAAAAGAGAAACCTTTTTTAATCTCCAAGATTTCGATCTGTCTACCTGAGAATAATTAATTTGATTACGAAAAAACCCACCAAAAACAATTATGTCGAAGATGAGACCTTGACAGATCGAATTGTCATCCTAAAAACCCCCAAAGCCGTGAATTTCATCAAAATCGGTAGAGCCGTTTTCAAAATAGAACTAAGGTACAAATATATATATATATAAACAAATATATATACAATTTTTGCTCGTTTAATAAGAGTAGATATATTATACTTACAAGAAGGAATATAATTGTCTTTAGTGAAGTGCAGGGAACATACTCTCACGCTAGGGGTTATTTCTTTGTTCATTCTAAGTACTTGAACCCAAGCATCATGTCGATCAATTAATTTCTCTTCATTGAATTCATTAATTATTTTCACTCTATATTCATTTTTTCTCGGGAACAGATGATAGCTAACTGTTTCACATTTTGAGGAACGACTTTTACAACCAGAAACACAGCAAAAACCTTGGCTTTTACTAGGAGGAAATTCCATGATATATGACGATACAATTATTTATTTATTAAGTTAATGAAAAATTAGTATTAATTTTAATAAAAGTTTAATATTGTTCTTCTTATTTTGTTTATTTATATTGTTGTTTATAAATCTTTTATAGTTTTAACATGAATATATTATGTAGAATTCTGTTTAATAAAAGCTAATTTATTGAAGTTAATCTTTTGTTTAATATTATGTATTAATAAAAATTGTTTGAAAATTTTTGTCACTGAAATGACAGCTGTCTAACGAATATTTAGCCCATGGTGGCTAGTTTCAATTTAAACCACCAGATAGCGTATTGAAAATTTATTTATATAAATATATATACAATTTAGGTTTTGTCTGTACATTGGTCCAAATCATGCCAAATTTTGGTTGCACATGTTTCAAGCAAAATTATGAACGAAAACACCCTCAACAAAATTCCTCTCTGTATGTATGTCTGTCTGTTTCCGTGGTTTCTGCGAAAAGTTACTCACGATTCACGTAAAAACGGCTGAAGCAGTGGTGTTGTCGAGCCGGAACGTCGTTCCGGTACTTCCTTTTTGGACAGGAACGCGTTCCGGAACTAAAGATGATTTCTGATAACGAGAATTGGCTGACGTATTGAAAAAAAATTTAAAAGAATTTTTTGGCATTGTCAAAGGAGACAGAAAGTAATTATGTTTTGAACTACTTTCATTGACTTTTTGTTACCCTGAAGAAGGAGAGAATAAATCTCCGAAACGTCGGTTTTAACAAATAAATGTAAAATAATAAAACCTCTATAGTCTTATTTTTTACAACCACCGTGGACTGCTTTCATCAACATCCAATTGCATTTAAAAGAATTGCTGATTTTTTTTTCTAATTTTTGACGAATTTTTATATGTATTATTATAAACAAAAGGGTTTGAATTTCCCATTAAATTTCGAAAATATAATTTGTAAATTAATCTCATCTTGAAATTAGATTAATTAAAATAGAATTGTTTCAGATAATTCAATTAGTATAAATAGGTACATATATATACATATACACAAAATGGGTTTCGTAATGATTTTCGTTTCCTTTCCTTTTTATGCTATATACAGGGCCGATCCTGGCGACGCGATGACGGGCGAAAATTGGGGAAATCCCCCCCCCCCCCGTCGTTAAATTTGGGAATTGGGACATGAGACGGCACAGAGCGGTCGCCTACCCAGGATCGGCCCTGTCTATATAATTATATATACGCGTTCCGGTAAAAAAAATTAGCACAACACCACTGGGCTGAAGGGATTATTATGAAATATTTCATTATTCGTGTCCATGATAAATAATTAAAGGAATCGTAGGGAGTTGGACAAGACTTTAAATAAAATGAAATACAAGTTTTGATTAAATATGCCATACGTTTCGTTGCTGTTTTGCAACTTCTTCAGTGGCTGAAATAGCGAAACAAAGTCATTAGACATCTTTTTATTGATCATTTTTACAAAGTACAATGGTATGTTAGGTTAGTTTTTCTCACCTCATTTATTAAACTTATTTGTCAGGATTTTTTACTACGAGAAAAAACATTTCAAACAATATTCTTTTTTCTATCACAATTCATTCAATTCATTTTATGTTAGTTGATGAATTGAATGAATTGTGATAGAAAAAAAATACTGTTTGAAATGTTTTTTCTCGTAGTAAAAAATCCTGGCAAATAAGTAGAGACGCAAAAAAAGGCACTTTTTTGGAAAAAAAGGCACCTAAAAAGGCACGATTTGTAGCAAAAAAAGGCCCTAAAAAAGGCAGATAGCGCCAAAAAAAGGCTGTTTTGGGGGGGGGGGGGGGAAGGTGCTTAAAAAGAGTCGATTTAAAAAAAAAACAAAAAACGTCAATATAAATGTTAGAAAGGATATAAATATAATATAAATGATAAATTTTTATTAAACAATATAATCAAACAAAGAACCACATAGAAAAAGACATTTTATTTAAAAATATAATATTCTTACATTTTCTATAAATCAAAATAAACATAATTTACTTGGTATCTGTTAATTCTTCTTTCTCTAATGTGACATTTTGTCTATTTATTCAGATAGAAATTGCTTACAAAGTACATTTCAAGATTTTGAATCGTAAAATTCGTTCGGCGATCTGTCAGAATATTTTTATAAATAGAAAATGATCTCTCAACATCACAAGATGTGAGAGGTGCAAATTTGAGAGCCGTAATTTCACTTGGTTTCAATTTATTTGTTACCTAGTTGTTCGGCTCAATAATAGAACCATTGAGTATCTGGTATGCTTGCCTCATAAAATCTAGACCCAGATTATTTTCCAACACCTTGGAAATCTTTGTTTTAACAATTTCTGCGCGGGGTCCAACACTTTCATCAATTTTTTTCACACCATCTAAGATGAAAAGTGATTCATGCAAGCTTAAGTTGGGATTTTCAAGTTCTTTCAACTTAGTGGCGAGGAACCCGAAGTTAGATGAAACACAAATTAAATCAAGTGGAAGCTTGTAATTTATTATCAGCCTGCGAGCTGTTTCTACACAAAGAGCATCATCTTCTTCATTAATCATTTCAATTACCTGCAGATAAAAAAATTAAACAAATTAATTAATTAACAAATAAGAAAACTAAAAATAGAAAAATTCAAGTTCAATTTTAAAAATATTTATCGTACATGCTTTAATTTTTCAAAATTATGTGCGTGAAATATTGCAGCACTAATCCAGGTTCCAAATCTTGTTTCAACTGGTTCAGGGGGAAGAGGAAGATCTGGATAAAGTTCCTTGTATCTACTCACGCGAGCTGGGCTCTTTAAAAATACCTGAAATTTTACACCAAAAATTTTGTTTTAATTTCACATCAATAAAAAGATGTCTAATGGCTTTGTTTCGCTATTTCAGCCACTGAAGAAGTTGCAAAACAGCAACGAAACGTATGGCATATTTAATCAAAACTTGTATTTCATTTTATTTAAAGTCTTGTCCAACTCCCTACGATTCCTTTAATTATTATGAAATTTCATATTTGCATCAGATGTCTTCTAACGACGTTTATAGCTATATAACGATTTGATATTTTGACCCCAAGAGGGGGTTTGGGGAGGCGCACGAATGAAAATTATCAAATAACTCCTAAACTATTAATCTCTAAGGCAAATTTTATAATGAGCAAAGTTGTAGGGGATGTGATTTGTGGTGCGCGGGGGTGGTGGTGCAGGGGGCTCAGATGAGGGTCCAGAGGCGTAGTGGGGTGGGGTCCGGGGTGAGTGGGGTGCGGGGCGGAGTGTTGGGGTGGTGGGTGGGAGTGGAGTGGAGTTCGTGAGTTGGGGTTCTAGGGGTCGAAGGCGGACCTTGCAGCTAGTAATTAATAAAAATATAAATAAATTATTAGATAGGTACCTATATAAAATATCATATATCTCTTTTTAGGGCCTTTCATACATTTTCGATCGGGTTGAGGTCCGGCGAGTTGACAGAGGCCAGTCCAAAAGTGTTATTAGACTAGATTTTTTGAAAAGTTTGAATAAAATACATTTACTTGATAAAATCCATTTGAATATAATAATTTCGCCACGCACTGTATGTCAGAAATAAAGTCCGGGCATGATCGTCGTCTTAAAAACTCGCCAACCCGATAGTATGCATTTTTTAGTAATGTGCGCTTAATAAAGGATTTAAATTTATTTCGAGCTAGAATTGTACTTTCCAAGAAGGATAGCAGAATAAGCTGATCGAAACGTCGTAGTTATATTGTAATAATTATAATAACTAATTATGTCATTATATGTAATTTAAATAGAATTTCTACTCTTTCGTTTTAAGCAGAGAGTATTTTAAGGTTTTAAGGTAGTTCTTTCGCACATGCAAAAATTCAAGAAACGAAGACTTCTTGGAATATAAGTCATTAAAAGCATAATAAACACACTGTTAATTTGAAGACGATTTACCACATCAAACATGAAATAATTTTGCAATTAAAAATGAATTTTTTTACATCTGGTAGATAGGGAATGGGTGGGAAAATTATCATTATTTTATTTTCTTTCATTGAAGAACTTTCACCATCTTGATGAAAAACTAATATTTGTTACCATAGGCGCCGACTTTGTGGGTGTCCAAAGGCTTGAGCCCCACATGAACGGATTCGCATGGGGCGGAGCCCCACATGGAATTTATAATGGATTAATTTTTTAAAAAAAGTAATTATTGACGATTGATGAATTTTAATTTTAAATAGTGGCGTGTTGTCTAAACTGAGTGAATCGACGTAAGTCCCAGCCTCTAGTGGACTGAAATGGAACTAGGCCGGGTTACCGTATGCGTCTGTCTGATCACACGCAGAGTCGTATATTTCATGTTTTGACAAGTTTTGAATTGTAATCTGATTTTTTGTAAAAATTGAAATTTTAAATAAAACTTTGCAAAAAAAATTTTTCGTTAAATTGATGGGTTGGTTTTGTCACAAATATAATAAAACAATAATTTCAATAACTATTTGAATTATTTAATTGATAACTATATAGTTTCGGTCACTACTGGTCGACCATCCTCAGTGGTTCTAAAATTGAAATGAAACATTTTATTTACATTTTTTCTTTTTATAGAGAATTATATAAAACAAAAAATTTACAATAGTTTGAAATCATACATACATCTCGTTCAAAAACCGGAATTTGTCATTTCACATGAAACATTCATTCCTAAATTTTAAATATAGATACATCACACAATTCATTACAATCACACACATATATATATATGTAGGGATTATTCTAGGTGGCTTAAACCAGGTGAAGAAAGACTCAAGTATTTTCAATAATAATGGTTTATTAGATGCTTTTCAATAATAATAATATAACAAATGCTTTATAATAGAAATAAAACTGGAGATGTTCGTGTATCTTGAGTAGAAAAATACTTCTTCAAACTTGCTGGTTAAATCTTCGGTAAACTTATAACTGACTCTTTACACACACTGCTGATATAACTGATAGAACTCTGGGATGAACTGTTCGTGTCGGAGGGGTAATCGTAACTGATTTGAAATAATGCGAGGCAATCTTTATACACGTAATGAGAATATCTTAGGAGGGTCGTGATTCGTTAAATGTACCATGCGGCGACGATTTTGACTTGGGCGTGAGGGGGCGTGCGTGCGCAATTGGAGGGGAAGCTAGCTCTTCGCTGGAGGGGGTCGAACGGGCGCAGAATGGGGTGGCAGCGCCACTCGAGGAGCGCCTGGCCACTTGGGGAGCTGCGTCGAAATCTTACTGAAACTTGGCGGTGCCTTGGCTGTTAAAATCTGCCAGGTTGCCGCTGAGATTGACGGAGGCGCGAGGTGGCTGGAATCAGGGCGGTGTCATGGTGTGTAGGACCAGGGCAAGTTGGCTTGGCTGGATCCCACATTTATATAGCAACAATTTATAAAAACGTTTATCACTGAACTAGAAACTATTTTGAATTAATGATTATATTAAATATTATTTTCAATTTTATTTTTTCCTGATTATCTCGTTGCATAGTTAATATTTATACAATTAAAAAACCCATTATAAATAATCTATTCCAGAAATACATTATAAGTTAATTTATTCTTTTTTTTTATTTTTTATTTTTGAAATATCAAAATATACATCTCCTTATTACATTTTTCTTATAAAATTAATACCTGTTTAATCAACATACTAAATCAACCCTTCAATTTAACGAAAAATTTAAATCAAGTCACTTAAGTTCTGGAAGAATTTTGCAAAAAAAGTCTCTGTAATTTAAATTAGTAGAACATTTTCAAACTACCTTACAGTATGAACTGAATAATAGCTTGAATACAATATGGAGCTCGTCTTTAGAAATGGGAAAAGATTTAAACGTAGAACCTATTCTTCCAAGAAGAAAAAATACCAGCCAAGTTAGATACTAGACAATCCACCGGTCATATTTTTCAATCGGTAGAAAATAAATATAAAGTTTTATTACTACAATAGATATACCTAACTATGAACAGTTTAAAAAGTAGGTTTGATGATAATAATTAGAAAATATTGTCTCAAATGGAAACATTTGCTATTGGAAAGGAGAATGCTACTGATTGTGACGAATTTCAAAAGATTTATGACACTGACTTTGATTATAAACGCTTAAAATTACATAGAGATATATTTTTGGACATAACACAGAGAGAAAATATTTCTATTACAAATTTTGAAAATGTTGTTCAATATTTAAAAATGTCGCCTAATAAAAGTGAATTTTTATCCGAATTTGTAAAATTCGTCCAATTGTTATTAACGATTCCCACAAGTACATGTACCGCAGAAAGATCTTTTTCATGTTTGCGACGATTGAAAACCTACCCCTCCGATCAACAATATGAAACAAGTCCGTTTAAATAATCTTGCACTTTTACATGTTCATAAGAACGAAACAAACTGTTTAAACATAGATGAAATTGCAAATGAATTCATTAATAAAAATAATCAAAGAAGAAGTACTTTTTATACTGTTGCAGAGTAATTATTTTTTTGTTAAGTATCTGTATATATACTACATACTAGGTAGATTAAATATATGGTATATTTTTGTTTTATCTTGATGTTAATAAAATTGTTGTTTTCTTCACTAATCATTTTTAACAACCCCCCCCCCCTCTTTCGTACAGTTTAACATGAAGTTGAGCCCCACATGGAATTTTCAAAAGTCGGCGCCTATGAATGCAACCGTTCCAAAAAGGACAGTCTTATAACTCAAAAACAATGCATTATATGAAAAAAGTTTCAAATAAAAGTTTATTTATATGGAAGGGGGAACTAAACTAGGCTATTGTTTGTGGACTGGTTGAGCCAACTGATAGTCAGGGTGGAAAAAAGTTAGAAAAATTCAAAGTTCAACAAAATTAAAAAATATGTTAGGATTAAAATAATAACAGTGACTCCAAAAAGTTTTTCAGTTGCCCAGCGCACTTAAACTTTTATGTTAGTTTTAATGTGATTAAATTATCACCATATTATGAAATTGAATTTAAATTAGAAGGTTCTTGCTTACCTCTGAAAGTCGAGAATAAATAAAAAAATATAACAAGAAAATTATCTGAGAAAAAATTGCAAAGTCCAATTGAATTGTGAATATGAATTATGATTAGAAATTATCAATTTATTTTTATTATTATTAACAGGGTAAATTATAAGTTAATTAAACAGAAAGTATTTGAGACAAATAAACGAATGAATTTTAAAATTAATTAATTAAATCTAATTAACAATTTTTCAATTAAAATTATTAGTAGTAACAGGATAAAAATGTTTAATTAAAATTAAATAAGAACTAATTAGCCATTGAAAAGGCGGCCATATTTATTTATAAAATGAATATAATAGGTAAATGGATTTGAGAAATGATTTGCGTAGAAGAGATGAACTGTTCAAAAACAAATGGATTGTATTCAATAAGAAGGGTGAGAGTTTTTCAGTTAGAATGAATTGTAAAAAAGTGTAATAAAATTGGATAAGGTTAAATGGTTTCACTTAGCAGTTTGTTGAGAAGGTTTGACGAATCCGTTGAATGTGAGAATTTCTTCCAGGCCAATCTGTACCAAAAATAAGACGAATGTGTATTTCCTTCCAATGAAGTCGATACTGAGAGAGAGAGAAGATGGTACAGCTACCAGGAAGCAGAAGTTTTGAAGTCCAGTTGTGATGTTCGGAAATTAAATATCAACTCACTAGCTGATATTCTATCAATACACAATTGATATGGGGAAGAAAGAACATCAACAAATAAAAATATGAGAGTAAAATGGGAGACTGGACTCTGATTAGCAGAACATGATCTGCACAGATTCGATGATTCCACAAGAATGAGAAAAAATTAATTATATAAATAAACATAAATTTGTTTATGGCTGTTCCCAGAGCGAGCGCCTCCCTCGCGCTGTTCTATCGAGTTGACGAACACTGCCCTAGCGATATTTTTTCTGCGCAAAAATCGTAAAAACGATGATCACACATGCAATAAGCTCACGGTTGCGATTGGCGCAACCAGTGGACCTAGAACAATCTTTCAAGGGTATTTCAAGATCAAGTTCTGATTTTTAAATAGAAACCTATACATTTGTTTATATATTAGGAATCTACGAAAAAAACTTAACAACTTACATGGGAACTATTTTTTTATTTGACATCAAATAAACAACATATTAAATCAATTAGATCTCAGAATAAACCCCTAATAATTATTTTTAATAATCATTCAACTTAATTATCAAATAATAATGATTAAATAATTATTAAATCGAAAAGGCACAACAATGAAAATAAGTGTTTCTAATGATCTTAAAACTTCATTATACACAGATTTAAAGGATTATTTTCTACTTAATAGAACTATTTAAAATTCTTGAGTTTAAAAAAGTTTATTTCTCGTGTCAATCCAGTAGATAGTTATAATATTGTATTACCATAATAAAAATGAAGCATTTTTTGTTGAAGACAGAATTGAAATGGTCTTAATTTATGGTGAATGTGGAAGAAGTATTACTATGGGGCTGGCATTGAAATCAATGCCGAGCGTTTTCCTGATAGGAATACACCCTCACAAGCTGATTGACATGATTTGATTTAATATTAACTTGAGTTCAGGGATAGGAATTGAAGAGAAGAGATTTTTCACGTCAAAGTATATGAGTTTATCAGAGTTATTAATTTTTAAGTTTTGGAGATCTTTAGTTAGGTCTAGAGAATTTTTAATTGACAATTTAGAAGTGAACATATCTTTTAAGATATTATTAAGATATTTACATATCTTATAGGTGGGAGCATTAACATATGTAACTACTGGTTCCTTAACTCATAGTAAATCAATATTAAATATAATATGTATTTACTCTTATCTTTATGCAATATATAAGGAAAGCCAATTATTTTCACTCCATTCAACTCGATTGGAATAGTAAAAATTAATGCTTAACTGAAATAAAGATTCAGCATCGGACCAATGCGAAGGCAGATTTATGTAAAGAATTGAGTATCTATTTGAGAAAGAAAGATTGAGTTTTTTTCTCAAAATCAACTTGTGATATTGAATCAATTAATTTTAAGAACATGAATTTAGGTCATTTATCAAAGATATTAATAGATATGTTTATATTGCATGTAGGGGGGTTTTGTGCCCTCGGGAGTCGAACCCAAGCACTAGTACGCTTTCCGGGCAACTAGTCTAGACCAGGGGTCGGCAACCTTTTGAGACGGAAGAGCCAAAAGTTACAGTTTTTCCCAGTTTTTAAAGAGGCACTAACATTTTTGTTTCAATATTATGATATTTGATTAGGATTAGGTATAGAAATTTGATTTAAAATAAATAGCTTTAAATATTAAATAATATTTATTCATATATTCGCGAGCCGTAGGTTGCCGACCCCTGGTCTAGACCCGTGAGACACTCACCTCCAAACATTGATTTTGAGAAAAAAACTCAATCTTTCTTTCTCAAATAGATACTCAATTCTTTACATAAACAATTATATTTTATCATTTATCTTGCTCTGTCAAAACGTTGTCTTCCTATTGGTCGGTGTTGTGTCGGGAATTTTTTGTAGATCAAAATGCCATGGTTTCGCTCAATTTTTTTAATCAAAATAGTTTCAGCTGTTTTTGAGATATTTTAAAAAAGAGAAGGAAAAAACACTTTTTTCATGCGCGATTACAATACTTGGTAAATTAAAAATGTGTTTATGAGAAATATACTTTTATAGTAAAACAAAAAATAAACTGCAACGGATCGTTGCTAAACTTTATCCAATGAACTATCGTAGTCTAAGGTAAAGTACTTTAAAATATAATTTTACAAAAAATTTTATATGACCATTTTTATGGTCCTCAGGGTACTCAATTACAATATTAAATTTCATCAAAATTGGTTAAGTCATTTTCAAGATATTTAGAAAAAACTAAAAAAGTACAGAAATAAAGTACTAATGTTTGTGGTCCGATATGTACCAAAAACTAATCAGCGCTTCATTTTGATAAAATAATGTTAGGTTTTCATTTTCATTTCAATTGGTGCAACGGTGTGGAAGAAATCGTGGACGGTAAAAACGATAACATACATCCATCCATCCGCACGCACTTCCAAAAAAAATGGCACTTTTTGGCCTCTCGACGAGACCCCAGGTAATTTTTGTCAAAATCGTCACCTGCTAAAATTCAATCTAATTGAATACTACAATTTGTGACCTTAATTGAGTCCATGGGTTCCGTAGTCTTTACCCGAGGACCCTTTGAAGTCGCGTCATGCTTCGCATTGGATAAAGTAAAAAGAAAAATTTATTTTATATTAAAAATATTATTTATTATTAAAATAAGTTTTACAGTAATAGGAAATATATGTACGTAAATTTAACAATTTTGTTGTTATTCTTGATTTATATTCACAATCAGGTCCGCCAGATGTGTTACTTTTTGGTTTATATAGGGTGGGCCTGAGCACTTTGCTTATTTAGAAATTCTTTCAATTTTATTCATATTATGCATTGTTTTTGAGTTATAATATAAGCCTGTCTCAAGATAAATAAAAAACTTTACCCGATATGTCTGCGTTAGTTATTCTTCATTGAATTTCTAAATAAGCAAACTGCTCAGCCCCCCCTCTATATTTCCAATCAGAGATATGCTGTTGTTATTCATCAGTTGGAACGTTATCTGATGTGCCTTTCTCTTCATTCGGACACTCTTGATGATTATAATCATAATTAATATATTAATGCGACGTCTGGCAATTGCCTCAATATGTTGCAAAATGGGCATACATTTGAATTGTTGAATTTGATCGCTCCCACATTTACCACATTTTTGGTGAGTTGTCCAGCATGGTGTACACGAAGGATGGCCAAATTTACAAAAAGTATTAGCATTTGGAGTTACTATTTCTCAACAATGCGAACATCTAAAACGATCTTCAATTTGCTCATAAATTCGTGGATTTATTGGTACACAAGGACACTAAAAAAAAATAATAATAATATTAATACGATATGTTATCTTCTTCTTAATTGACTATCTACTATATATAAAATTAAGGTTTTGTCTGTACATTGCTCCAAATCACGCCAAAACGGCTGAAGGGATTATTATGAAATTTCATATTTGTATCAGATGTCTTCTAACTTACATTTTTAGCTCTATAACGTTTTGATATTTTGACCCCAGAAATGGGCTTGGAGGAGGGGGGGGCGCACGAATGAAAACTATCAAATAACTCCTAAACTATTAACTCTACGGCAAATTTTGTAATAAGAAAAGTTGCAGGGGGTGTGATTTCGGACAATTTTTGTTTAAAAAAAATCCCCCAAAAAACCACACAAAAAGGGGGGGGGGTTCCGAGGTGGGTGGGGTGTGGGGGCGTAGGGGTGCTGGGTGGGTTTCGGGGGTGTGGTGGGTGGGAGTGGGGTGTTAGGGTGGGGTTCGTGGGTTGGGGATTCTGGCTAGCAAGAGGGCCGCCGAAGGCGTGCCTTGCAACTAGTGCAATTATACTATATATATTTGTCTAGATTAATTTGTTCTAACGCTTAGCTTCCTTTTTCCGCCACTAGATGTCCCGGCGATCAATTTCAAACAAGATCGAATATGGCCCGGTCAAATTAAAAACTTTATATCGAAATTGAAATCACAGATTCATGAAATATACTCTAATCAAAAGAGAGTAAATTTTTCTGATTAATCGTTTGGTTAATCATATCCATAATTTAATTAGTTTTATTATAAATAAGAATGACACGTTTCGTCATTTTATTTGTGACTTTCTCAGCAACTTAATTCTCAAATCAATTTCCGATAATTATGTGAAATATTCTATCTAAAAAATTGGAAAGAAGAAAAAAGAATGTTTCTCATAATGATATTGGACAATTGAGTTGAGAAATAAGTCGCTGAGAAAGTCAAAAATAAAATGACGAAACATACGTCTTATACTATATATATTTGTCTAGATTAATTTGTAACATCGCTTAGAGAAATTTCTCTAAAAAAATTACTCTCTTGCCTAGAATCGAACCGACGAACTCTTGAACTAAGAGCATGAGCTCTAGCCATTAGACCAATGTAACATTAATATTTAATACTTGATTTCTGTTACTAAAACTATATATTTTTGATTTAGACTTTGTGTCGAGATAATATTGTATTCATTTGAACTCGAATGAAAATGAAAAATCACCAATAGATTTTAAATTAAGAAACATTAAATATATATTAATTAACGAGGCAAATTTGAAATATAATTGTCAGCTCGGATTTTAAACTGATGGCTCCAATCGATTTTCGGAGGGCCGAGCTTTGAGGGCGTGCCGAAGGCACGCACGAAAAGCTCGTAAAATAATAAAAAGATCAGGAATGTAGTCAAAAAAAACAAAAAAAAAACAAGCTTGTGGGCTTCAATTCGCTGAGTGCAGCACGTTGGAGTGGATAAGAGAAACGACCGCAGCGTAGTAGGCGGCTGAATTTGGCAAATTTGCCTCTGCATTTTCCTCTAATAACATTGAATACAGACGAAAATTGGGTTTTATCTCATTTTGACCATGAAGAGGCACGTTTCTGACAAAGACCCCTCTATACATTTTTAAACTAGATTAAATTTGCTGCAATTCAAACAAAGCTTCATCTTAATTGGATTATAGTAACTTGTGCTGCAATGAGGTTGAAATTTTGGAAAAAGTAAAATTTTTTGGAAAAAATAGCAGTTTTTCCTTAATAAAATCAAAAAACACTCATCCTAGAAACTTGATTTCTATCTCATTCTCTAGGAGATTTTGTTTACTAGAATGTTTATTCTCACCACTTTTTGATAAAACTCTTAGATTTATAGATATCGGGTATTTTCCATGCCACTTTTGAGGATTCGGATCATATCCTGTCCGGAAAATGCTGGATATCTATAAATCTAAGAGTTTTATAAAAAAAGTGCTTCAAGTAGAGATTCAAGTCAATAAGATTTCTTAGATAATGAGATAGAAACATAGTCTCTAGGATGAGTGGTTTACATTTTATGACGGAAAAATTGCGATTTTGTGAAACAAATTGCTGTTTTTCAAAACTTCAACGTCATTGCGGCAGCTCTTATACTTAATGCACCAAAACTACGTATGAGATTTTGTTTTGATATTCACACTAGTTTTTGAGCTAGCTCGTCTACAAAAATTTGATAACCCACAGACTAACAGACATTTTCACAAAACTATTATTTTCTCGAAAAATATAATTTTTTGATGTTCACTTATTAGGGCTTTTTTGTTGAGCGAAATGCTATGGTTTCGTTCAATTTTTTTTTAATCAAAATAGTTTCAGACGTTTTTGAGATACTTTAAAAAAACGAATTAAAAAAAAAATATTAATAATGAAATCTGGTCATACGTAAGGAGTTGCCATTATACAGGGTGTACCGTATGTTAGATGGTATCACCCCTTCCAAGAGTCTCTACACATATTCCATATTCTTTAAAGAATTAATTAATAATATTATGGTAAAAGAGATTATATTGTTGTTTCTCTTCATTGCAATTGTTAAATTTAATCATACATTATTACACAACAATCGTTACTATAAATTATGTTGATTAATGTCCATTATAATTAGTAGATTAAAAATTCAGTTTATTGGACAAAGTTTTTTTATTGAAGTTCTTCTTCAATTTTTGTACAACGTTTCGTCTCTCTCGAGACTTTTTCAAGTACTCAATTGGCTAGAACAACATTGGTTGAAATAAAGATAAAAATAACTGAGACACAGGAGAATTTTTTTCTTTCTAGATTGATACCATAAAACAATATAAGTACTATAAATATTTGTTCTGAGAAATAAAAATAAATTAATTAAATAAAATACTTACTTGAACATTGTTTTCTGCAGAATTTGTGTGAGGAATTTCTCGGCTTGGTAAATTTTCCGAACCATAATTACGGTCATAGTTAGCAAAATGTGCTGCAAGAGAGTTTGTCGGTTCTTCTATTATTTCTCTCTGTATTGCAGATATTGGTTGACTTCTAGTTCTGACGTATCTATGCTCAATATCACCCAAATATGTTGAAGTAGATGGCGACGATTCTTCTGTTATGTCGCTATTTAATCGCAATATTGGCCTTCCAGTTCTGACGTATGTATGCTCAATGTCACCCAAATATGTTGAAGTAGAGGGCGACGATTCTTCTATTTGTCTCTGTAAATGAATGAATGACTCTCTTCCAGTTCTGACGTATCTACGCTCAATGTTACCCAAATGAGTTGAAATAGAGAGCAACGCTTCTTCTATTATTCGTCTCTTTAATAAAGACATTGGCCGTCTTCCAGATCTGGGGTTCCTAAGTACACGAAACCTTGCTTGCAATCTAGAGTACCGTTCTCTGATCATATCCATACGAAGACCTGGCAAAAACAATTAAATAAACAGAAAAAAATAATTAAATAAGAGCTTGGAGAATAATAATAGAAAAGTCAAACGTTATCTCTGCTCAATGTTACCGAAATGTGATGAAGTAGAAGGCGACGATTCTTCTGCAATGTGTCTCTGTAGTGAAGAAATTGACCGTCCTAAACATCTAACGTTCCTAAGTAAACGAAAACTTCCATCCAATCTAGAGTGCTCTTCTGTCGACCTATCCATACGAAGACCTGGCAAAAACAATTAAATAAACAGAAAAAAATAATTAAATAAGAGCTTGGAGAATAATAATAGAAAAGTCAAACGTTATCTCTGCTCAATGTTACCGAAATGTGATGAAGTAGAAGGCGACGATTCTTCTGCAATGTGTCTCTGTAGTGAAGAAATTGACCGTTCTAAACATCTAACGTTCCTAAGTAAACGAAAACTTTCATCCAATCTAGAGAACTGTTCTCTCATCATATCCATACGATCTGGCAAAAACAATTAAATAAACAGAAAAAAATAATTAAATAAGAGCTTGGAGAATAATAATAGAAAAGTCAAACGTTATCTCTGCTCAATGTTACCGAAATGTGATGAAGTAGAAGGCGACGATTCTTCTGCAATGTGTCTCCGTAGTGAAGAAATTGACCGTCCTAAACATCTAACGTCCCTAAGTAAACGAAAACTTTCATCCAATCTAGAGTGCTCTTCTGTCGACCTATCCATACGAAGACCTGGCAAAAACAATTAAATAAAAGCTCATAATCATAAAATTTCTCTGTTAAACTTAAAATGATTTCAAATGTTTGTAATGGTTAATGATTTAAGGTTTCTTTTCAATATATTTCCATTAAGGACGTTCCCAAGGGGCACTCGCGCTCAACATAATAACAATGGAAAAATTTTGCCCCGTCCACATGCGCAGAAATACCAAAATATTCTTATTAAGTAGTTTTTCAGATCTGGCAACGTTTTATTCTTACTTTGATTTAGACAGGAGTTCTTTATGTTGAGTTTTAATGTTTTGAGGTTACATACACCCATATTTGAGGCGTTCAAAACCAGAGTGGACCATCCCACTTTTGGTTTTATATGAGAATACCAGCAAAATAGAGGCCAAGGTTCTAGGCTAAAGTCGGTACCTGCGCTGTAATCTAGAAGAAGGTTTAAAAACCAAGTTTAGACCACTCTGTCTAGTTTTATCAAAAACCTACTTGATTATAGAGGTTTATCAGCAAAAATTAGATTTGTGGGTTTGTCCACTCTGCTTTTGAACATCTCAATTAACCAAGGAGCTAAGGAGGAACAGCTAGGCTAGAAAAGCAGGAGTGGGGGTGTCTCCCGTCAGGACAGGCATTTCCCCTCCAGCCGCCATCTTGCGATTGGTACAAAACCTTCTCTTCCCATCTGAACGTATGTTAATAGTATCCATCTTTAAGACATTTCTTTTTATTATTAACAGTGATAAAAAACAAGTTTGATTTTCTTCATATATTTTTTGTTTTTTATTAAAATTGTTTATGTTTTAGATTAGACTGTATATATTTTTATTTTCCTTTAAAACAATAAACTAGTTTCAAGTTTTTTGACACTAGAGTTAGTTTAATTGACGCACTTTACGGGTATTTATTCTATTTCTCGTGTTCCAAATATTAATTCGTCAAAATTTTCTTACAATTGTACCTGATTTAAAAACTATATTTTAGTTATTTTTATAATATGTATTTAAAAATTGTTGAATAACCCATTCATGTGTTTAATTGTTTTTCGCTTTTTCTTACAATTGTACCTGATTTAAAAAACTATATTTTTGGTATTTTTATAATATATATTTAAATTTTTTATTTGTTTTATAACTTTATTAATTCTTAATCTTTGAATTGTGTAAAAAACATTGGTTTAATAAATAAATAAAAATTGATTTGCTCATCCATATAACTTTACCATACACCTATTTCCTCCCTTATATTTAGTATTTAATAAAAAAATATTTAATCTTTTACGAAGGAACCCTCCCTTCAGTTTAGATTAGATTTCGAACCCTATTGTTCTGCCCCCTTTTAGACTGTTCCTATAAAAAAAATTTCAGACAAAAGTTGTAGAGGTTAATTATCAGAATATTAGGTATCTGCAACCAAATTGGTATCAGGCATATTAACGTTGTCATGAATTTTTTAAGATTTCAATCACCCACCATTTGCAACCCTTTGGGGCTGAAGTCACCAAAAACTACTCCGTTCTTGTTTACATCAAGACTGAATTTAGAGCCAAATTTTATTGCAATCGGTTGAATGTTGCGGCCTACAGCGCACATACAAAATTGGGATACATACATACACATATATTCTTCGAAATCTACCTAATAATGGGTACGAGTGCGCTCTTTTGTTTTATCAAATTTTTACTGAAAGTAGCTATTTAAATTCATTATTGCAGATCTAAGAAATAACATTTTTGAATATTTATTTATATATATGTTCTATTTAAGAACCTTTTTATTTAAAGATATATAGTTTAAACTATATAAATATTAGCATTGCTCTTATGGGCATTCTCTATTCTTTCCAATTGCAAGATGGCGGCTGGTGACGTCAGGTGGAGACACTTTCTCGAGCTAGCCTTCCCTCCCTACCTCCCTGCAAAATTTAGAAAAAAAAACCTAAGCTTATATTATGAAAATGTTGGGTATTTTCAGGGTTTCCAACACTATGTCTGCGAGTTACACGCATTTATTTCTAACGTTTATTACAATACCAAAATATCAATTTTTAAATATTGCTCAAGAATTTTATATATTTTTTACTGAATCATATTTTATGTTTTAGAGCGATCTTTAAAAGTAGATACAAAATAATCGACAAAATTAATAATAAAAAAAAACCTACCTATATCTTCAATTGTATCCTGGCGATTCATTTTCAAAAGAACCTAGAAAAAAAATTAAATTAAATATTTATATTTAACTATACCTAAAAAGTTTCTTTCTTAAATAAATTTATAAAACGACATAGTCGGGATAGAACAGAGAGGCCCCAGGGTCTCCAACAACATCAAAAATTTCCCCCTAAGAGTCATGCCAAAAACCCATAAAAAAAAGACAAAATTTAGAAAAAAAAAAACCTAAGCTTATATTATGAAAATGTTGGGTATTTTCAGGGTTTCCAACACTTGAATTTTATTCCCCCTAAGAATCATGACAAATGTCAAAACCCTCTTAAAAAGGGCTAAATTAAACAAAAAATACCCTAAACTGACATTTAGTCAAATGTTGGCTATTTCCAGGAAAATAGGGAGTGCCTGTAAGCTTAGTACTTAGGCGAGGAAATTGTCCCCTGAAGCGGGGAGAAGAGGTAGCTCGACCGCCATCTTGACTTGATCAATAGATTTCCAAATATAACGTTATCAAATGAGAAATACCTTTGATTATATACATATGGACTGCTAACCACCCCTCCTTTCCCTATAGAAGCAATGTTAACTGAGCCGATACAAGATCTGTAGCGCCCCTAAGGGCCACGGAGGAAATACTAACTAAAAATTCATGAGAGGGAATATAAAACTTTTTGAAAATTACGACCAAATAAAAAGTGATCCTTAGATGCGTCGATGAGTATTATTTGTTGTATATAAATATGCAAAATACAAATAAACAAACTCGAAATCAAATTTCTAATAAATAAGAATAATTTAAATAAACTGCAACGGATCGTTGCTAAACTTTATCCAGAATTAATTTGAAATATTAATATGTTTATTCCTTTATTATTAATCAGATATCACTTGGAATTTGCAGTCCATGTTGACTTTAATTCAAAAATAATGATCGATTCAGTCGAGGAATAACCATTCTACATTAGATATTTGACCCTTTGATTATTATTGGTAACCATTGCTGAAGACATGGAGGAATCGACTTAAAATCAAAAATAACGATCTAATCTTATCTAATACTACAGGAATAACCTTATTGGATTGCATTTTTGATGTTTTGACTATTAATGGAAACCTCTACTGAAAACGTGGAAGAATCGACTTAAAATCAAAAAGACTAAATTATTTTATGGCAAACAACTCAAGCTTGAGCAATGGTTATCAAAAAGAATTAAGTATTTTTGATCTTAAGTCGATTCTTCCACGTTTTCAGTAGAGGTTGCCATTAATAGACAAAACATCAAAAATGGAATGCAATAAGGTTATTCCTGTAGTATTAGATAAGAATCGATCGTTATTTTTGATTTTAAGTCGATTCCTCTATGTCTTCAGCAATGGTTAACAATAAAAACCGAAACGTCAAAAATCCAATATAGAATGGTTATTCCTCAAGTACTAGATGAGAATCAATCGCTATTTTTGACTTGTCACCAATAGAAACTCTTTGGCACACAACGAAAATGCTATTACGAATACAACCAGCTAGAAACGTAGTCGAATTAAAATACAAACTTCAAAATATTTGGGATACTTTCACTCAAGATGAGTGTCAAAACTTAATAAGTACGTTGCCCAAAAGAATTCAAGCCGTCATTAAAAATAAAAGCGACGACACAGCGGTAAAGGTTGATTTTGTATGTTTTCCTTGGTTTTAACAATTAAAAAATAATTTTAAGTTAAATGTTACAATAAAATGTTTTAAATTGTTTAAAATGTTGTTCCAAATGATAATAAAAATAAATATTTAAATTAAATTTACCGTGAATTAGCATAATTTTATTTAAAAAGAAAAAATATTGCTGGGCCAATTGAGATGGGACGGGGCTCGTAGATTAGAAAATAAAATATATTACTTTGGGAAAGAGTTTACTCTCTGGCATCTCATCTATCATATGTTAGATAAAGGACAATATTATGTATTTTTATATTTCTTCATATTTTATAATTTATAATCTTTGGCTATATATAATAATTTGTATATTGTATTGTATATTGTTAGTAGAAAAAAATACCTGACCTTGCTCCCATGGATAGGAACAGGGTAAAATTAAATGAAAGAAAAAAGGAAGGTGGGGGGGGGGGGTAGTAATAGGCTGTATTTTGATTGAATAAATAATTTTTTTGACTGAAATTTTCATTAGAGTAATAAATTAATACTAACAATATTGATATATTTTAATAAAATTTATTACTAAGTATGGATTTTTTTTCTAAATGAAGACAAATTTTTAAATTATTCTTATTTATTAGAAATTTGTTTATTTGTATCTTGCATATTTATACAGGGTGATTCACGGTCGATGGCACGTTAGACGTTTATGGAAAACGGAAGGCAGGATTTTTCTGAAAATTTACCACCTTACATTTTCCTACCTGTTCTATCGATCTAAAATATTTTCAGCATTGCGACGTTTCGGCTTCCATCGAAAAGTCGTAGCAACTTTATTTTTTTTTAATGGAACACCCCGTATATTAACACGTTTTTGGAACCGCCCTTTTATTAAAATACTTTTTTGTTAATATAGTACTATACCTATCTATATGGGTTTTCGGGATAAAAATAATTTGTGTCAAATATGGTCCAAAACAAGGCCCTAATTAAACTTAAATAAATTAGTGATCTCAATTCATGAAAAGTTGATATTTAGGGCGTGGTAAGATTACTATTATTTCCGTTAATCATAGAAGGGGTCAAAGGTCCGTTTTTTCAAATGAGACCCCCGTATATTACTCAATAAATTGAAATACGAAGAAAAATGCTTTAAGACGATATATCATGTACCTATACCTAAAACATCAAGTTTTCTTAATAAAGCCGCTTTTTCGTGAAAAAATACATTTTTATGAATTTAATTTAAACTAACCATGGAAATATAAGCTTATGACAGTTTGTTGACTATGTATAAGTAACTTACAAACAGTTTATTGACAATGTTCAAAAAATATCTCCCAAAATGATAGCAAATATTGATTATTTAAACGAAGTTCTTATGGTGCAAAATAAATAATTTCATAAGAACTTTGTTTGAATAATTAATATTTGCGGTCAATTTGGGAGATTTTTTGAACACCGTCAATAAACTCTTTATAAGTCACTTATAAATAGTCAACAAACTGTCATAAGGTTGATATTCCCATATGGTTAGTTAAAATTTAAATTCATTAAAATGTAATTTTTCACAAAAAAGCGGCTTTATTAAGAAAACTTGATGTTTTAGGTATAGGTACATGATTTATCGTCTTAATGCATTATTCATCGTCTTTTAATTTATTGGGGAATATGCAGGGGTCTCATTTGAAAAAACGAACTTTTGACCCCTTTTATGAATACCTGAAATAATAGTAATCTTAGAATGCCCTGTATAATATGGAGTCGATTGTTTGACATAGTCAAAGGAAATACCTGTTTAACAAAGAACTATTTATTACTCTCATATAAACACATTTTTCTTTAATATAAAATACAGTATATGTTCCTAGGACTATTTTGTGTATATTCATCTTATTTAAATGTGAAATAATTTTATATTTTTTAACTTAATAAGTGAGTAAAGTTTGAATTTTAATTTAAATCACACATGATTAATTTATAATTATTTATTGAAACAAATAATTACAAATTTAAATACAACGTTTCGATTGACCCACTCTGCGATCTTTCTCAAGTATGAGCACCCACATTGATTATAGGTTAACTGAGCCAATCACGTTTACTTCATGTTTATCTCGACTCAAAACAGAATTGTACCGACGGCATCAGCGCCCCCTGTCGGATTGAGCATTACATGTTTTTAAAGATTATAAAGCAAAAAAATTATATTGACAAATCAAATGATAATAATAACAATAATAATACATAACAATTAATTCACTTATCAAGAATATTATGGTATTCAGAGTTGGATTTTTTATAATATAAGGTACATTTTTGTATATTATTTCCGTGAAGTTAGCAACCCTGATATCTGTAAGTTGGCACGGTATTCAAAAATCTTTTTGATAATTAAAAAGTCTTTTTTTAGAAATTCTAAAAAACATTTCCCCAAACATATTTTTAACAATTTGTTATTATTATCATTTGATTTGTCAATATAATTTTTTTGCTTTGTAATCTTTAAAAACATGTAATGCTCAATCCGACAGGAGGCGCTGATGCCGTCGGTACAATTGTGTTTTGAGTCGAGATAAACATGAAGTACACGTGATTGGCTGAGTTAACCTATAATCGGAGTGGGCGCTCATACTCGAGAAGTATATCAGAATAAGTCGATCTAAACGTTGTATTTAAATTTATAATTATTTGTTTTAATAAATAATTATAAATTAATCATGTGTGATTTAAATAAAAATTCAAACTTTAATCAAATTAATCACAAAATTAAAAGCTTCAACAGCCTCATTACTAATTAATAAGTGAGTATTCTAAAGTTATTTTGAGGTTAACAGACTTTTTTTTACTTTTAAACATGTATTTTCTAAACAAATTATTTATTTCTAGTAAAACATGTGCATTGAACTAATATTTTTAAAGTCAATTTTTTTCTAGTTTTTTTAAAGAAGGAGAATTTTATAATCTAAGTTCATTTTTTAGTAAAATCATTTATTTTTTGACGTGACAACGTCTTATAATTCGATGGAGCCGGCTGCACGCACGAAAAAACATGACTCATGGGGCGTTACCTCGCTCTGAGGCGTTCCATTTAAGGCTTGAAGTGCAAGCCAGAGCGCGGAACGAGCGACAAAGATTGAGGCGGGCTTTTTAAAAGCTACAGTTACAAAAAATTTAATGATGTTTCCAAATTTTAAATTTATGAACAATAATTTAATCACAGTTTATTCTTATAATAAATTATTCAAAATTATTACTTTTTTACAACAAATTAGAATTAAATTTGCAAAAATAATTAAGTAACTAATTAAACAACAACTTTTATTAAGTTTACTTGCTGAAAGAAATAATGTCAATACAAAATTTATTATTATAAAATAATAAAATCAAAAATTAAATTTTAACAGTCGAGTAGAAATTTAAGCAATAAATTTTATTCAAGTATTTTGTAAATTTAAAATGATTTTCTGAACGAAGAATTTTATGAAAAAAATCGGTTGTCTGTAAAGTCGGTTTACTAACGATAGTTGAACGTGACAACGTCATAAGAAAATACCATTCCATCAGTATTTTCTTATAACGTCGTCAGTAAACCGACTTTACAGACAACCGATTTTTTGGAAATTTCTTATTTTATAAGCAATAATAATAATTTTTGGATAATTTGGATATTATTAACAATATGTTACATTATTATTATCATTATTTTCATCAATAAATTTGAACTAATTTCCCAAGTAAATTTCCTATCGGTAACATAGTTACCAGGTAAATTTACAATCATTATCTATATTTATTAAATTACCGACGCTTTCCTACGTCTATAATTTCTATAAAAAATATGTCACGTGTCGCGAAATTTCTCTTAGTTGCACCGTACAAATCATTGACTATATTATTATATTATATTTCAGGAAAAATACTATATGTGATAAGAAATTTCCAAAAAAACATGATTTTACCAAAAAATACACTTAGATCGTCTTGCGGAATGTGTTGTTTTTAAGAAAAAAAAATTCTCGTGTGTTTTCATCAAAAAAGAAGCTTTTTAGGGGGCCTCGGAAAAATTTAATTTTTAACGACCATTCTAATATAATATATACTTTATTAGAGGGGGTTTTAAATGGAAAGATATATTTTTCTATACGTCTACTTAATCAAGAAAAAAAAACTGAACAATTTTCATGAGTTTTACTTAGAGAAAGTGGTGTAGGTTTTAGGTGAAATATGATATTAATAAATAAAGTAAAGGGTGTGTAGTTTCACAGTGAATGAAATAAAACTCAAATAGTTTTATACAAACTCAATATATTTCGGATTATTAGTCCATCATCAGGAGTTTACAGGTTAAAACTGTGATGGACTAAAATGCGAAATATATTGAGTTTATATAAACCTCTTTGAGTTTTATTTCATCCACTGTGAAACTACTCACCATTTACTTTATTAATTAATTTTCATGAGAACTATTTTTTATACGACATAAAATAAACAAAATACATGAATCAATTAGATCTCAAAAAATCTTAATAATTATTTTTAACAATTATTTAAATTAATTATCAAATAATAATGATTAAATAATTAATTATTAAATAAATATTTATTAAATTGAAAAGTCACAACAATGAAACAAGTGTTTATAATGATCTTAAAACTTCATTATACTCAGATTTAAGAGATTATTTTCTACTTAATAGAACTATTTAAAATTCTTGAGTTTAAAAAAGTTTATTTCTCTTGTCAATTCAGTAGTATTGTATTACCATAATGAAAATGGAGCATTTTTTTGTTGAAGACAGAATTGAAATGGTCTTAATGGTGAAAGTGGAAAAAGTGTTATGGGGCTGCTATTGAAATGAATGCAGAGCGTTTCCTGATAGGAATACACCCTCAAAAGCTTCATTTTATTGTGTTGTAAAATCTGTTTAAAAAAAGAAACAGAAAATTTAAAGGCTACGAAGAAACTGGAACAGGGCAAAATATTGAAATTGGAACTGAAATTCATCCAGAAAACTTGCAATACACTCTGGAATGTCTCAGAACAGTGTCGAAAAATTATTAATTATTATTAAATTATTTATTTAATAATTAAATATTTATTCATTATTGTTTGATAATTAAGTTAAATAATTGTTAAATATAATTATTAACAATTTTTTTGAGATATAATTGATTCATGGATTTTATTTATTTGAAGTCGTATAAAAAATAGTTCATATGAAAGTTGTTCAGTTTTTTTTTGTAGATTAAGTAGACGTATAGAAAAATAGAGTTCCATTTAAAAAAAAGAACTTGACATTGAAATACCCTTGAAAGCTTGTTCTACGCCGACAAACAATAGCGTAGTTTAGTTTCCCCCTTAATAATAACTTTTATTTGAAACTTTTTTCCATATAATGCACTGTTTTTGAGTTATAAGACTGTCTCTAGATAAAAAAACTCACCAGGTATATACTTACATATACATACATGTATATATATATATATATATATTTGTACAATAATATATTAAATTAAAATATAATTAAATAATAATAATAAATAGTTTAAAAAATGACTTACCAGATTAATGAGGAATTAGTATCCTAGCTTATAAAGTGTATTCTTGAAATAATCTTCTGGTTTATACAAGTGAAAAGGGCAAACTTGTTAATTCTAAAGACAGGTCTGCATCCCAAGAGGGTTGAAACTGATATGAGTTCAAGCAAGGGTACATTTATCTAAGAAAGGGAATACATTCCTGGCAGTGTTGCCAGCGATTAAAATTATAAATCCACTAGTTCGGTCTTCCGAATAAGCTAGAATCCCCTAGATTGTCAATCCTAGCGCCATCTAGCGGTAGACTCAAATTGTGAACAATTGCTCCCACAAGAAATGCATTGAGAGTAATTTCTCTTTGTGATTTAAATTTGCTTATCACAATTTTTTTGCTAAATAAGCTTTTTTAGCTTTAATAATAATAATAATACTCGACAATAAATAAAAATAATATGGTATTATAAAAAAAATATTAATTAATTAGAAATCTGAGGTAAAAGCAAAGCTGAAGGTCTGTTATTTCCAAGGAGCTAAGGAGGAACAGCTAGGCTAGAAAAGCAGGAGTGGGGGTGTCTCCAGTCAGGACAGGCATTTCCCCTCCAGCCACCAGTCGCAAGATGGCGGCTGGAGAGGCTGGTGACGTCATGTGGAGACACTTTCTCAGCTAGTCTTCCCTCCCTACCTCCCTGGGACAGGCATTTCCCCTCAGCCACCATCTTGCGACGGGCGGCTGGTGACGTCATGTGGAGACACTTTCTCGAGCTAGCCTTCCCTCCCTACCTCCCTGGTTATTTCAAGCGCCAATTCCGTTGTCGAAACGGTTCCCCCACTCTGCCAGCTCCTTCCTCCCCTATCTTAGTTATTTGACCGCTCCCAGGGAGCAGCACTCAACGAATATTGACCCGGGGATTTAAAAATATAATTATCGGTTTTTAATTAAAAGTGCAGTAGATCAATAATAATGTAATTATTAATATTATAATAATATAATAAATATTATTAATATTATTTACAATATTTTTATTAAATCAAACCACGTAATAGAACCGAATATGTGCAAACGACTCCGGTTCGGTTAATATATATTCAGTTCGGCTCGGTTGGGTTCGTATAGCTCCTTTTCGGGCTGGAATTTAGACGGTTCGGTTGGCTGACGCGTGAATATATATAGGGTCCGCCAAATAACTTTTTTTTAAATGCTATAAAAAAACTACTGAATATTTTCTCAAATTTCTTTTTTTATTTGAAAGTACAATCCTTCCGGTTAATAATGGAAAATAATTTCATTCAAATGGCTGCCTCGGCTGGCCATGCAGTAGCCTACACGATCGGTCCAATTTTTAAGCACATTATCGATTGTGTGCAGCTGTATTTCACCAATGGCTTCACGAATATTGTCCTTTAAAGCGTCAATTGTCTCTGGCTTGTCGGCGTAACACTTATCTTTGACGGCACCCCACAAATAATAGTCCAACGGTGTCAAATCGCAGCTCCGAGGTGGCCAAACGACATCAGCTCTGCGGCTGATAATGCGATCTTCAAAAACAGGGCGCAAAACATCGAGTGTAGCTTCGGCTGTGTGGCACGTAGCGCCGTCCTGTTGAAACCAAATGTTGCCAATATCCTTTGTGAACAAAAATTCGTTCAACATGGCCCGATAACGATCGCCATTGACTGTAACGGCCACTCCTTGCTCATTTTCGAAGAAAAATGGCCCAATTATGCCTCTGGACCAAAATCCGCACCAAACAGTGACTCGTTTTGGGTGCGTCGGCTTTTCAATGTATGCGTGCGGGTTTTCTGTGCCCCAAATGCGACAATTTTGCTTGTTTACATACCCGCCAAGATCAAAATGAGCTTCATCTGAAAAGATGATTTTTTTGGCAAAATCGGCATCTTCTGTAAGTCGATCGCAGGCCCAATTAGCGAAGCGAAAACGCATTGGATGGTCACCATATTCGTTCAGCGGAAGGATAAAACTAATTATCTGTCAAATCAAACATGAGCTAAGTGTTACCATTCACGAAATAAGCACTAGTTGAAAAAAAACGTTAGATGGCGGACCCTATATTAACCGAACCTCCGAATGTTAAGTCCGGACGGGGTGTGTATTGGACTCCCATTTTTTTTCTAATCAAACACACATTGAAAACCGAACCGCCAATCGTCGGGCGGGGTGTTTTTGGTGCTCCCATTTTTTCCTAATCAAACATACATTAAAAACCGAACAGCCAATCGTCGGATAAAAATAATAGTGAAAAAAGCACCTTGGACTCTTGTATTTCAGTGAAGAAAAAAATGAGGGCATCTGATTTTCGGTTCAGCCAAAAGTATTGCATGTATAAAAACAGTGTCAATTGAAAAAGTATGTTTAATGAGACTCCTTTTATATGAACTATATATTTTCAAATGAGCGATTTGAATTCCCGCTCTCTTTTATTATAATATATATATAAATAATGATTTATCGCCAAGTTGACATTCATTAGTTCAGCGCGACAAGGGGTAATGGTGCGCCACTGGTGGGGGAACACTGATGACAGCGAACCTGGCGGTGAGAAAACATAACATCACTCAGACCTACAGCTTTGTCTGAGCCGAAATCTGTAATACAAAATATTTTTAATTACAAAAACAAATTTAGACACCTGTTAATTAAAAATAAACAAAAAAATTCCTAATTTTAATATAATATATTAATATTTGCTATAACCTATTAGTGGGTTTTTAAAATTAAAAAACCAATTAAAAATAAAAGATAATTGAAAAAAATGTAAACAAACTTTTTTATTGAGATTTTCATCTGTCAATAATTACTTTAATTAAGAAAAGATCAATTAAGATTAAATTTTGTCGAAGTCAGACTAGCCAGATCGTTTTCTCATCCTCAAAACTTGTTAATAGAATTTGTTTCATCAAAATAGGTAGAGCCGTTTTCAAAATAGAACAATGATACAAATATATATACAAACAATTTTTGCTCGTTTAATAAGAGTAGATATAGGATTTCAGTAATTTTTATAGCTCGAATTTATTTATATTTAACAAAGTTTCAATAAATAGTCGTGCAGCTTTTGCTATTTATTTTATTTAAAATATATACAATAATTTAAAAAACAAAAAAAAATATTGATTTTTTTATAATTAAAAAAAAAATAGAAATCTTTTAAAAAACAATCTTAAAAACGTTTACAATAATATGACTCGCTCCCAGCCACCGTCTTCCCCGCGACTTATAACCTTCATCTGTTTAAGACCCGTATCCATAATATAACAACTTCTTGTTCTTTTCACTATAGAGAGGCCAACCCAGGCCTTTAGGGGATGCACCTTTTTGGTTTAACTTCTTCTCTCATCAAATTTGACCGCAAAGAGTGTTGATCGGCAAACGTGTGCTGCGTGCAAAGTATGCTTTGGGGGGAATTATTGATTTTATCTCATCAGAGCACCTGCCGTGATAGTATCTATAGAAAAGGGAAAGGGCAGAGACATCTCTTCGATGAGCCAACGAGTCGAGGGAGTCGGTGAGGGTAGAATCGTCAATTAGCCTGACGGCTCGTTTCTGAATTGCATCAAGGGTAGCAAGAGAATATTTTGAGGCTCCTCTCCACAGATGAGAGCAGTATTCGAGATAGGGGCGGATTTGGGCCTTGTAGATGGTGAGAAGTTGTGGGGGTTTGTAAAATCGCTTGGACCTGAATAAGAAGCCAATCTTCCTTGCTGCAGATTTCACTAGGTAGGTTTCACATTAAGATATAAAAAAATAAAACGAATTTATTTTTAGAGAATCTTTAATCTCGATATATATATTTCGGGTGACTAACCCATCTTCAGGAGATACAGTTACTTTCTGTATCTCCTGAAGATGGGTTAGTCACCCGAAATATATATATCGAGATTAAAGATTCTCTAAAAATAAATTCGTTTTATTTTTTTATATCTTAGTGTGAAACCTACCAAGTATTTTTATCCAATAACTTTAACGTTGTATTCCAAATTTGGAATTTTTTATTTGTTTCTTTGTTTTAAAACAAAGAGCTGATTATATTTTGGGTTTTCTAGATTTTTAGTTAAGGTTTACAAAAATAAAGAAAATCCGATTGAAATCGAATTGTTATATGGTAAATAAGTGTAGTTATTTAACAGGAACTTGGTGAACAAGCTTGTATTAATAACACTGGGCAACAAAAAAATAATTTTTAAATGCTTCGAGCACTTGATGAGTTAATTCCTACCAATTTTGGGTTGAGAAAAACGAATATGACAATGAAAAATTTTTCTTAGCTCTAGTTTCTGTGAAATACAGTAGGTGGCGGATCAAGAGAAAAAGATACATTTTAATTACATATGCTAACAACATTGAAAGTGCATTTTATTTTTTTACAAATTGTAGTTACATTCTAAGAGTTCTACATTGCTGGAATAATACTTCACAGATGGTCGTGTCTGAAGAGATTTATGTGGTGCCTTCATCAGATCGTCGTTTTTTAGCTTGCCTCTTTTTTGTTGCCCAGTGTTATTAGTCCATCAGGAATTTACAGATTAGTTTTTAACCTGTAAACTCCTGATGATGGACTAATAATCCGAAATATATTGAGATTGTATACACCTCTTTGAGTTTTATTTCATTCACTCTGAAACTACACTCCCTTTACTTTATTAATGTTTATTATCCTTTATAATCACGTAGTTTTAGTTTTTTAGTTATAACTCGAGTTCTAATTGAGCTACAAACAAGTGGTAATTTGTAAATCCAAGAGGAAGCTGTTTTCTATTAGTTCAACAAAATATTGTGATCTCAAATATTGTTGTTTAATATCTAACGGAACTCGAAAATAGGTCAAAATGGTCTTTTTCACCGTTTTGATCGATTATATCTCCAAAACAAGAGCTAATCGGTAATCTTTATGGTGATTTTTGAATTCAGCAGGTGGAAATACATAAGAATCAGCTATTTTTGAGCCCGAAGCATTTTCATTAGTTGGGCAGTGTAATTTGCATCTTTCGGCAAAATTTCAAACGTTTAGCTCAAGCTTTTTGAATTTGATTTTAGAGACAGCTTACTGATTTTTAAAAATTTTACTCGTTTCTACATTTTTAATTTTCAATTCACTTGTGGATCCGTATAGAACAGGAGTGTCCAACCTTTTGGCTTACTCCGGGCCACATTTGCAGAAAAAAAATTGTTTCGGACCGCTGATAAAATATTATAAAACTAATGTGATATTTGTTATTCAAAAAAGATCGTTAATAGTTAATTTAGAAAAAGAAATTCATTATTTTTTTAACTGATAGTGAACTTCTAATTTTAATTTTCGTAAATTTTATACCTAAAAATAGTTTCTCGTATATGTAAATACATAACTACATAAATAGAAAAAGTGATATTATATATTACTATTTGTTTATATATTTTTACTGGCTAAATAATTAATATAAAATTCTAATAATGAGAGACTATTCATGCAATTTTTCTTTCAGATCGTTTATCTAATTGTTGTCCTAGAACATTTACTCCAGAAAGTTTGCTAGTAGAAAATTTATTTCTAATGAAAATGGAGTCGAAAATTGACCAAAATGATGATTATTTTTTCGAAAATCTTGAAATCTAGTTCCAGATTCAAAATTTAAAATTTGCACTTTTATTTTTCAAAAACTTCACAGTAGATTTTCAGATTTCTTATTTTAGAAAAAAAATTATCAGGCCAAATTGATGTGTGTTTTTTCCAGTATCTTCATATAAATCTCAATGTTTTAAGACATTTAATGACTTTATATTGGGCCACGGGATGGACAGCCCTGGTTTAAATCGAATGGAATTAAACAAGGATATTATGTGGAATGATAATTTATTTTTTAAAAGGGTCACGGATATAATAATCCCTCACTATCCATTATTTATTGACATGTAAGAACGTGCAAAGATCTAAAAGACATGTCCTGACAAGTTTTACCCCAGGAGAGAAATTATCAATTAATTGTGATTGTTCTAGAAAACCCCAATTCCTTGTCTCCTTGTACTAGAATGATATAACTATAGACTTGGTTAGTGTCGTAGCCTATAAATAACTGAATTAATAAATATTTTAGAAAATGAAAATATGAGATGAAGAAGAATTTTTAAATATTCGAAACTTCATTTTTTTTATCTTATATAGTTGAGCTTATAATTTTGCTTTTAGTGAATTTTATTCTTGTAATAATCTTCACGTATTGTACAAACATTCATCTTTCGAAAAAGCGAATAAATACATCTCTACATATAAATATCAATGTTTTAAAGAAGTTTTGATTTTCAGTTTGGCCACACTCATTGTAGTGCTGGCCCGCATGCGGCCCGTGGGCCATGGGTTGGACAGCCCTGATTTAGAATATGTCGTCGAAGTTTTAAAAAATGTGTTCTAGCTTAGTTAGATTCTATTCAAATATTTCAACATCATTTCTTTGTGTCGGACAAAACTCTGCCCGATTTTCTGTGTTCCTATAGCCATTCGAAATACTTTATTTATTTTTTTAAGGATCGGAATGACTAGCTGTCCCGCTTACGTCAAAGGTCATTTGCGCCATACTCAGAGATATATAAATGAATGTTTTCAGGCCATTCATACCTCAATCAATCAATCAGTTTGAAGAACTCCTCCGCCTCACCGGGGTCATTAAATAAGCTAATAATAATAAAGTGACGGATGTTTGCTGATTGAATCGACACTTGGCTGTCTCTTTGTGTTGGTGTGGGTGCAGTCTCGACAGATAATGACGCTGATTCATCGTCTCTACTTTGCTCTGATACTGATGGAGCATTCAGAGAAATGTCAGCTTGGAAAATATGATAAGCATTCGAACAAATATTTTTCGCCTTCGGTATCAGACACCGGCAGAGAGTTAAATAAATATCCAATATATATAGTATGTGTACCTGTGGAAAGGAAATAAAAGGACACTGAACCTCGATACGAGATAAAGAGATGAATGCTTTATTGATTGAAATATTTACGATACAAATATTGATTGATATAGAATCCTATACAAAGGTTCAAATATATAATTATTTATCTATTTTGAAAATAGATAAAATGTCATAGAATTGATTATGGTGATAATTTATGGTTTTAAATTTTTTGGTGATTTTTACTTCCACTTATCGATATGTATGGATAGTCACACTGGTCGATAAAAATTTGTGCTCGTAAACCTATCAACGGATTCCAATAGAGTTTTATACGCTGATTATCATTCAATTTCCTGATTTTTTACAACAGGTCAGATTTTCGAGATATTATCAGTCAAAACGACGACAAAGGCCATTTTGACCTATTTTCGAGTCCCATTAGATATGAAACAGCAATATTTGAAACCAAAATATTTTGTGGGCTAATAGAAAACAGCTTCCTCTTTGCTTTTCAAATTACCACTTGTTTTTAGCTTAATTAGAACTTGAGTTTTAACTAAAAAACTAAGACCATATGTTTTTATCTATGTTTATTCTGAAAGATATTAATTTGCCGATGGTAATAGATTCAAATTTATTAGAAAATCATAGATCAAAGATGGTGTCATCTATTAAATCCGATGGAGTGGAATATTTTTAATTATATGTCAGAGGGGTTGTTTTTCACCCCTCGGGAATCGAACCCGAGTGCCAGTAACAGCAATCCGGGCCACCTGGCTCACATGCGGGATACGAACCTCTCTGACATATGCAAACGCGTAAAATATTTTACTCAAAGATTATTATCTTAATTTGTAAAATTTCGCGATATAGTGATTCTAAATTTAAACATTTTACGCGTTTGCATATGTCAGAGAGGTTCGTATCCCGCAGGTGAGCCAGGTGGCCCGGATTGCTGTTACTGGCACTCGGGTTCGATTCCCGAGGGGGTGGAAAACAACCCCTCTTACATATAATTAAAAATATTCCACTCCATCGGATTTAATAGATGACACCATCTTTGATCTATGATTTTCTAATATGTTTATTCTCTTTTATAATCAGGTAGTTTTAGTTTTTTAGTTATAACTCGAGTTCTAATTGAGCTAAAAACAAGTGGTAATTTGAAATCAAAGAGGAAGCTGTTTTCTATTAAGCCAACAAAAATATTTTGATTTCAAATATTGCTGTTTAATATCTAATGGGACTCGAAAATAGGTCAAAATGACCTTTTTCATAATTTTATTCGATAATATCTCGAAAATCTGATCTGTTTTAAAAAATCGGAAAATTGAGTAATAATCATAGTATATACATACGTTCTCTTTGATTTTCATATTACCACTTGTTTTTAGCTCAATTATAACTCGAGTTATAACTAAAAAACTAAGACCATATGTTTTTATTAGTGAATACAAATTTTGGTTAAGTTTGATTCTAAGCGCTAGAATTTATATTTTTTGACTCTACCCTCATATTGGGTAGGTTTTGGGAGATTTTTTTTAAATAAAAATTTCAGAAATCCCATCGTCCACAACTTTGCTTTTGAAAAAAATTGCTATAGTGTTAATAGTATAGGTGTTATTTTATAATTTCCATTATTGACCCCACAAAACCCCCAAAACCGACTTCAGGGTCAAAATATCGAAATATTCTATAGCTCAGATTTTAAGCAAGAAGACACCTCATCCAAATACAAAATTTTATAAGAATATCTCCAGCCGTTTTTATTCCCACTGGACACAAAAGGGCGCGACATTGACATACAGACAGACAGGCATTTTGTTGAAGGTGTTTTCTTTGATAACTTTGCTTGAAACGTGTGGATCCAAAATTTGAGGCGATTTGGACCAATGTACAGATAAAACCTTAATTTTATATACAGTGAAACCCCTCAAATCCGAACTAATTGGGGCTGTAACATGTTCGGATTTCAATTTGTTCGGATTAGCCGAAAGCAGCTTCGATAATTGAAGATAACTGATATCAAGTGAAAGATTAAGGGATATTTTGTGTGATTCTATTATTATTTAATTGTTTTTGCAATGTGATTAAACCTAAAGAATTTCAATAACCAAATTTTACCGTTTTTCAATCCTGGATGACATAAGTATGTAGACACATTTACATTTTGTTAGGCAGGCTAACAGTACTTCTTTGTTAATTTTTCAACTAATATGTAAAATAAGGTTATAATGTAGAATATATACATAATTAACCCAATGTTTTCTACATTTGATTCAATCGCAAATCTAATGTAGGGAATTTTTGTCAAATATTGAGTGAAAATAATATTTGAACTTATATATTTCTAACTTGAAATAATGATATTAATAAATTTTTTCTCATTAATATATTAAAGAATAATTGATACGTCAACGAGATCGAATATATAACATCTGAGATTTCAAATTCACTTGGTGATCCATCCGAATGTCTAGCCGGCTATACGCGAAATGACGATGGATTGTAGCTAAGTGGATCACATATTTTCTCTCTTGGTCCAGACTTAATACTCCGCAGACTCCAATAGCGTAATCCGCAGTAGTCTCGCGAGATAAAAATATCTTTTTTCAAATCAGCGCGGTCAAAATAATTCTCGTTGACGTATCAATTATTCTTTGATATTTTAATGAGAAAAAATTTATATACATAATTGTTTTATGACTAAATAAATAAGTTTCTCTTTTTTGCTTTCGGATTTCCTGGGATTTTGGATTTCCGGGGTTCGGATTTGAGTGGTTTCCCTGTATATAGATTAAATAAAAAATACAATTTTTATTTTTTCTGTTTTCCAAACGATTAGCCGTTATGTTAAAATAAATATAAAATTGATGTTGTATAGTTTTGAAATTTGGAGGTTTATATTTGTGTATGGAAACAAAATCAAAATAACTATATTAATAGCAGAGAGGAGATTGCGATTCTGGTTCTGAAGAGTGAGGATAATGACCTAAGTTTCTAGTTTATTTAACAATATTGTTGAATCCATCTGGGTCTCGTTATCGTTTCGGATATCGTCAGACACCTGCCAGTCAGATGTCGACTTTCCGATACAATTTCCGATATGTCACATGTCAAGTCAACTGATATAATCATCTAGATTTTTTTCTGCGAGGCTATTTATGTATCATCAATGGAAATCTATACATTTTAATAGGGAGAGGCTTTAAACTACAAGAAAAACATATTCATATCATTTTCATTAGCCTTCCCATTAACATATGAATAAGAAAAAATATGTGATGTGGCCAAGTTATGACTTTAGCAAACACCTGCCCCCCCCCCCCCTCGAGTATTAAAATTATATAACAAAATCAAATTGATTTTTTTTTATCCATTAGTTTCCCGTGAATCTAAAGAGGATAACTAAGCAAAATTTAGTTTTAATCTGACAAAGGTTTCAAATTTTTAAAAATCTTCGTTCTCTAAATTTTGGTCCGATTTTAAACAAAATTTAATCAGCTCTTAATTAATATCAATATAAAATTTTATTTTTGATTTCTTCATTGTTTTTTGAGCTAACACTACCTCACCAACATTTTGACAAAATAATTAAAATATAGGTACATTTTTCGATGTTCACTTAACAAAGTATTATTATAGACTGAAACGCCGTGAATCCGATCAATTTTTATTATTAATATAGATTTTTTTCAAGATATTTTAAAAATATAAAATACTATGTAAATTTACTCGTACGAATATAATCCGTCGTTTCAAGGCGTTTAAAGTCAAGTGATTTCACATCTCTATAAATAAAAATTTGGCGAATCTTGAACACCCGTCTTTACTACACCCCCTGCTCCCTTTCGATTATCTTGATATTAAGAAATTAATAAAGTAAAGGGAGTGTAGTTTCACTGTGAAACTACATTCCCTTTACTTTATTAATTAATATCATGTTTCACCTAAAACCTACACCACTTTCCTTAAGTAAAATTGATATTAAGATTTTGTTGAAGTGAGATATCTGCTTGATTGCTTGACGAAAGCATGCAATATTTATATGGAGCATGCAGGAGAGAGAAAACACACACACAGACACTTAAATCATTTTTCGAAACCGACTTTTTCGCACACAGGGTACCTTAAAATGAATATTTCCGTTGAAATCTCAATTAAATTGCAATATATAGTGTGAGATACCATTGAAAAATTTCTGAAAATCTAATGATTTTATTAAGGATAAAAAGTTATACTCCTGGATTTTTATTTTGGCAATTCATTCCTGCCTTTTGACCTCCAAAGTCTATGATATGTTATTATAGTGTTCCCCGAGGGGTGATTCGCGATTGGAAGTAGGTATACACCTCTTTGGAAGTATTTTTGGAAGCACTTGGAAATATTTGGAAGTACTTGGGAATATTTGGAAGCACTTGGAAATATTTGGAAGTACTTGGAAATAGTTGAAAGTACTTGGAAATGTTTGAAAGTACTTGGAAATATTTGGAAGTACTTGGGAATATTTGGAAGTACTTTGAAATATTTGGAAGTAATTGGAAATATTTGGAAGTGGAAGTAGGTGTACAGCATATTAGGTCGCGGTTCACCCTCGGTGTTCCCTTCTCTAATTTTATGCAAGGAAGTTAACTATTTGGTATGTAAAATGAGTTTTTTGTGTGTAATAATTTATTTTTTGTATGCATTGAAATGGTTTTTGAGATCAATTTTGATTTTGATTTGAAAATGTTATAATCTGTATTAATTGAGGCCTTATCACTTTTTAGAGCCCTGAATAAGTTAACAAAGTTGATGAAACGTCGGCAATGAAATATAACTTATTTGGATAAAAAATATAGACCTTATTTCCCGATACAAAACTTTGTATTTTCGAAATATTCGAATATTTGAGCATTTTCTATGCAAAATCATGAGATCTTCGACCTCACTCATTTGCCCGAAAATCTAACCTTATATTTTAAATGAGTTCGTTATTTTGATTTAATTTTTTTAATGCATTTTTTATGACATGGGTAACAAGACCGAATTATTCAGATTGTTTCAATTTAACATTATTTTAATAAAAAAAGTATAGAATTATAAATTAAAAATTAATTATATTTTTTTAGGGAGAAAAACTAAATTCTAATGACTTTTTTTAAAAAATGAAATAAATTTGAAGAGTGAATTGTTATTTTGTTCTTTATTATCTAATAAATTAGATTTTAACACATTTCTCTTAAAAATATGACTCAACTGTTTTTTTTAATAATGTTGGAGGGTTTTCGGGCGAGAAGGTGAAATGCATGGTGCAAGGGTATGATGATAGCAAAGGGTGGGGGGTTCAAAGGGGGCCATGGGGGCTTCCGGTCGATTAGTCAACATATCTATCTCCTCCTCAGTCTAATGTTGATCGCATTTAGTTTGCCGTCAACGACAGCTGCCTAATTTCTAATATCAACCCCCGCACCCCCAGACAACCCCAATACAACCGCCACATTTGCCCAGTTATGAATTTACAATCGCTCTAATATGAAAGCCCTCAACCACCCTTTATTATGGGATGCTACTTTATTTTTCAAATTGAAATGTAATCAAGTCACGTGCTTATTATTAGTTTGACTCGGGGCTAGCCTATTATTGAACTCACAAAAAACAAAGTACAAATTTAAAAATGATTGTTTTCTGTCTGCATGTATGCCTGTGTGCTTAAGAACGAAAAGCTCGTTTTTGTGCTATAATATTTGTATCTATAATACAATTCAGAGAACTGATTAGATTTTGAACTTTCTAATATTAAAAATTCTGGCTAAAAATGCAGAAAATATCAGTTTTTGGACGATTTTATTGAGATTTTAAGCCATTATAAATAGGCATAAAAAAATTAATTATTGATTGTTTTTTGTAAAATAGAAAAATATAAGGGCAACTCCAGTCAGGTGGATAATATTGCGGAGCGATTTGGCGTCGGGGCGGGCTCGGTCAGGGTCGAGGCCATCACACTCTCGTGGAAGGGAGTGTGGTGGCATAAAGCGGTGGAGTCCTCATCGCCCTGAATATATCCCAAAAACAATAAACGATTTGACATATAGGGCGATGAGGGGATCTCTTCTAATTTTTACACTTTCGGCAGAAGAACATGGAGAGCGGGTGGTGTATGATTATTTTTTGTGAATAAAAAAAAGAAAAAAAAGAAATGGAAATGTGAGCCAGGATTAATCCTGCTCACACCTGGAGCTTAAATTCATCTCCTAACTCCAATCGACAACTGAACCACCCCAACTGGGCTTCAAATTAGAACTTTCTGACCCCAGTGGGTTTCAGCTTCGGCTGCCAACTCTGACTGACCAAAACTCTCACTGTCTGTCATCTCTGGGAGTTTCCAAGAAAAGACATCTTGATTGGTTAAGTCCTTAATGAGAAGGCGTATTTTTAAATCATCGAGCACTCCCATTTTTAAGGGAGGACTTCGAAAACCACGTGACCTTTTTGTGAATATTCCGCTAGAAACTCTTTTTTTGAAAAGATCATTTTTTATACAAATATATAAGAGCAAGTAGATTTATAATTAACTGTCAACTCTGGTATATGACTTATTTCCTATCATCATATAATTTTGACGAAGACCCCAGGGGTCGGCGAAAAAGAGCAGAAAGGGGATATATAGGAGTGCTAAAAGCATTCGGGTCCGGATGCTTACAGAGAGGACCTCAATCGCCCTCGTACATCTGGCTGCAGTGACCTTAATTAAAAAAAAAAAAGAGAATTCCTTTAAGAATTCAAACAATTTACAAAAACATTTCCTGTCCGCGACAAAATTATCGACGGGCACAACAATCCCTAACAAACTATCATAATTAAAGGTAGAATTAAAGTAGAATGTAATTGTGTTAGATTGTAGTTATACTAGACTGTAAACTAATGCCTTTAAAAAATCCTATTAATTGTCTCTCCTCTTTCATTTCCCCGAAATCTTCAGCTCACAAATCTTCAATTTCCCACTTTTTCTAATCCCTTTACTCAGATTCAACCCTTGATTATTTTTAAAGTTCTACCATTTCTTCTTTCTTTTCGGAATCAAATAATTATCTCTAAGCAAAAAGCAATGTCTTATGAGATTCGTTTATATTTCTTCTGTGTCTAAATTAATTGACATTTGTAAAACAATCAAGGAAACTAGATTTACTCATTTATCCTCCCAGCGTTTGCTTTATGATCTATAATAAATTCATTGACGTGGATAATTCTCTGCTTTTATCTGTACGATGTTGGATCTTAATTTGATTTCCAGCACAAGTCAATGAAGAAGAGCTGGCGATGACGATTGTTCTCGGCCAAAGGGCTTTGTCCTGTTGTCTTTTTAGAAATAACAAGGAAATGAGTTGAAAAGATCTTAATTACTCTTATTTCGGATCTCTCGATCGAAAAGATCTTAAGAAATAACACAAACACAAATAATTTAATTAATTAGAAGTACAAACCAAATCCAAAAAAAATTGTCCATATAGCAAATTCAATTACTTATTTTTCTCTCCCAGATTTTTTATATTCTTAATAACATGACGTTCAATCATTTTTTGTCAAGGGTATTTATTTTTAATCTAGTCAAAAGTGTGTTGGATAGAATTTCTATTTGCTAAGAGTGTTGATTAATTACGAGGAGTGAACCGCGACCTAATATGCTGTACACCTACTTCCACTTGTACTTCCAAATATTTCCAAGTACTTTCAAATATTTCCAAGTACTTTCAAATATTTCCAAATACTTCCAAATATTCCCAAGTACTTTCGAATATTTCTAAATACTTCCAAATATTTTCAAGTACTTTCAAAATACTTTCAAAGAGATATACACCTACTTCCAATCGCGGATCACCCCTCGATTAATTATTATTGTAGTACTATTAGCAGTGGCTTATACATGGGGGGGGGGTGTTTAGGGGTCAGAACTCCCCCCCCCCCCCCAGAGGCAAATCCTATCTATATCTCAAATATAAAGTTATGTAAACAGTGTGAGATAGGAATCAAGTTTCTAGGATGAGTGGTTTTCATTTTATGAAGGAACAACTGAGATTTTTTGCAAAAAATTGCAGTTTTTCAAAACCTCAACCTCATTGCGGCACGGGTTACCATTATCCAATTAAGATAAAACTTTGTTTGACTTGTAGTAATATTAATCTAGTTTTTAAAATGTATAGAGTGGTCTTTGTCTAAAACGAGCTCCTTCATGGTCAAAATGGGAAAAGTGCGAGTTTTTGGGATATTCAAAAGTGATCCGGCGGGCTGTTTTTTGGATCCCCATAAAAAAATCGAACTACTGGACCAATTTTTTTTAATCGATTCGAAATTTTGTCCTCTTTAATTTACTATAGGACGGTTATTAACAAAATATAGACCGTTTTTGAGTTATAAGCGAAAAACTGGAGAAAGTCCGAAAATTTCGATTTTTCTCGGCCACCAAAAGTTGTCCCCCACACTTTCGAGGTCGCAAACCTAGATTAGGCATACCTACACCATACCAAACGATCCTAGAGAAAAAATATTTTCCCGCAATTAATGTAAGTTGAAACCTCCCTATATACTGGGCTATATATCCTTTTAGGGGTGAACCGCCACCTAATATGCTGTACATCTACTTCCACTTGTACTTCAAAATATTTCCAAGTACTTCCAAATATTTCCAAGTACTTTCAAATATTTCCAAATTCTTCCAAATATTTCCAAATACTTCCAAATATTTCCAACTACTTCCACACAGGTGTACACCTACTTCCAATCGCGGATCACCTCTCTCTTTAACTATGATAACTAGTTTTCTAGATGTGGGTTTTTTTTTCAAAATTTTAACACAATAAAATTTAAAAAAATGACTAAAACAAAAAAAAGAACATTGTTTTAAATAATATGGACATGGGTAGGGAGTAAATTTTGTTCAAAAAAAATCTCGTAGAACCCCCCCCCCCCAGGACTAAGTTCTGGCTACACCACTGATATTAGCACTTTTATTTTAACATGTAGATTAACAAAATACTTGGTATACAAATTTGAATTACTAAGCTGCAACTTTTTGCCAAGTTTCATCATTCTAGTTAAATACCTCGCGGTCTCAAAAAATTGTATTAACACCAAAATTTAAAGGGTTTGTTCCGATTTAATGCTATTCTCTTTTTCCTACAATTTCATATTAAGGATGAAGAAGTAAGAGAAAGTCGTGTTGTGATGTACAACCCCTGTTTATTTCTGTATAAAATGTTTTTATAAATAGAAACCAAATCAACATGAAAATCGTGATATTCGTATTAGGTAGATTGATAACAGAGTATGGAAATAAAATTCGAGAATAAAAACAAACATAATTATTTATCAGATTTAAATACAAATAAAAAAATATTTCCTGTCGGTGTATAGGTACATTTTTTTTTAATTATCTGAATTTTTTTATTAAAAATTTTTTTATTTTATTTTTATTTTTTGGTGTCGACATGAACACGCAAATGAATCAATTACCAAGGTTAAGTTTGCATTCTTCTTTGTCTGCTTTATCTTAATTGGATATAGGTATTTAGGTATATATTTGTAGAGATGTAGATCTGACCAAAAACATAAATGTGAAAAAGGGGTCAAGTTCGGTACCAACTGCTTCACCGACAAAAGAGTTGAGATCTAAACGGGTACTAAGTTCCATAGCAGCTGCTTAAATCATAGCTATAGGGATGAACAACGATCTTCAATTGATTTAAAAGAAAATTTGTTACGTTCTCTGATATTAAATTTATAACTCTGCAAGTTATAATAGTCAATAAACCTGATGATATTTAATACAAGCTTATTTTAGTTGTTCTTAATTTATACCTACTACAAACAATTCACTTGCCAAGTTATAAATTCAATATCAAAGAACGTAACAAATTTTCTTTTAAATCAATTGAAGTTCATCCCTATAGCTATGATTTAAGCAACTGTACCCGTTTAGATATCAACTCTTTTTCGGCTAAGCAGTTGGTACCGAACTTGGCCCTATTTTACATTTATGTTTTTGGTCAGATATCATTAATTTTTGAAAAGTTTTATCCTTTAATTTATATAAATAATTACATTTAAACATTTATATTAATAATAATTAAATATTTCTCATAAAATATCTGTTAAAAACCCGGTCGATTTTTCATAAATTCCACCCCTTCATTTCGGACCCCGAAGAAGGGAAAGTTTCAGTTTTTCAATTTCCTCCTTTATTAATGTGCCAAGCTTTACCAGTATGCCAAATTTCAGAATTCTAGTTTGATTGTATTTTCACTATATGTTAATTAAGCCTATAATAAATTTCACCTCTTCATTTTAGGTCCTGAAAAAGGGAAAGTTTTGCTTTTTCGATTTTCCCTTTAATTGTAGCCCAAACTCTACCAGTATGCCAAATTTCAGCATTTTAGGGTCATTGGGTGAGTGAGTGAGTGAGTCAGTGTTAAAAATGGCATTTTTCAGAGCTTAATAAATCAAGAACTATATTAGATTTATTCATGAAATTTGGCATTCTAGGTGTTCTAGAGGGTCTTATTAGTGATGCAACATTTCAAGTGTCTAAATCTAATATTTTTTGAGTTATGGGGGGGTCGAAAGTAGCTTGAAATGATTCGTATAAATATACACATGGCCGGTGCGTCGCCCGTTTTAACTAAAAACCAAATCAAACAAGGTGTAAAAATTTAAAAAAATGCGTTTTTATATTCTAGTTTTAACTTGATTCTTTTTTCTGTCTGTCTGTTTAGGAAAAATCTTGTACCTAATCGAATTTCAACTTATTCAAAAAAATAATAGAGGAAAATAAAATTTAAATTTTAACATATTTATTGTAGGAATGCTTTAGCAAGAAATCTAGCTGCTTACAAGATAATAGTTAAGTCATAGATGATTTTCAAAATCTAAAATCTTCTACCATATATAAAATTAGCTGCAAGGCTCGCCTTCGTCGGACCTCTTCCTATCCAGGGGCTAGCCCCTGGACCCCCCGAACTCCCCCTCACCCACTCCGAAACGCCGAACTTCGCCCAACCCCTGGAGCCCCCACCACTACACCCCACATCCTGCACCCCCCATATCCACCCCAACTCCCACACCCACACCCAGTTTTTGCATTTTTAGCCTTCTACAGATTATATGTACAAAATTCGGTTGAGTTTGGTTCAAGAGCAAAATTTTTCATTTTTTGACCCTCTCCTCATTTTGGGTGGTCACTTGTTGAATTTCTAGCTCTCTAGAGGCCCACAGATTATGTATTTAAAATTTGGTCAAGTTTGCTCCAAGGGCAAGAATTTACATTTTTTCACCCACCCCTTTTTGGGTGGTTTTTTGGGGGAATTTTTTAAACAAAAGTTGTCAGAAATCACATCCCCTACAACTTTGCTTATTACAAAATTTGCCGTACAGTTAATAGATTAAGAGTTATTTGATGGTTGTACAAATTTAAGATTTTTTGAAAGATCCGAAAGTTTAAATTTTTTTTAATAATAAATTAAATACAATTGTGTCTCTATGTACTCAGGAGAAAATAATTTTCTCAGGGGGGAAGGGGTAAAACCTCACTACATATTTTTTATAAGGAAGGGAGTTGATGAGTATAAGAAAAAATTAATTTTTCTATTCAGGATATTCATAATGCCTACTGTCATTTTATGTTTTTCTTTAAATTTAAATATTATATTGTTGGATAACAATATAACTTTCAAAAATAAATCGTATATATGAAATGAATATCTATTATTAGTAAAATATTGAAAATATTTTAAAATAATATTTTATTTTCTAAAAAATTGACCATACTTTTTTTCAATGATATTTATTATTAATTTTCTTATTTATTTATTTATTTTTTTTAAAAAAATAAAAATAAAAAAATGAATGCTTTATTAAAGCTCTTTGAGCGAATCTTTAACACTGGTCGCTAGAAGGCGTCATGATTGAAATTAATTCTCTTTGCACAGGTCTTAGCAAGCGGCCAGAGCGGCTAATTACCTAAATTGTCAACGCCGAATCTCGTGCAGCTAGCAGCCATTGTGGAAAAATGATCAAGGCTTGAATTTGCAAATCACGAAACATTTTTGGTGAGTACAATAATCTATCAACTTTTTTATTAACAATAAACTGTAATAATGTTCGTATATGATTGTAATTTGTTGTGCTTTATTCGCAGCTCTGGCCGGATTATTCTTAAATCTATTTGATCAAACGTCATCTCACAATATCACGAATCCAAGCCAATTAATAAATTATTCAGCAAATATTTCGCACTTTCTTCAACTTGGTGAGTACTGAAATTGTTTTTTATAAGAGTATGATTCAGATCTCATTTAATATATCTGGATCACATAATAACAAATTAATAACCTATATTATTTTTATATGCCTGGTCCAATGCATTTTCTTAATGAATTAGCTTTTAGTAATAATAATAAATCATGCAGTCTCAAACATAATTCCAATCTGCCATCCATCCTATCCATGAAACCTGTAGGTCAAATCATAGAAGAAGTACAAATAAAAATGAATTTTAATTTATTTAACCACTGGTTTCATGGATGCTTTGGCAGATTAGAATTATGTTTGATACTGCATGAAATGACATTTGTTCAAGTGTTAATAAGTTTTTATTAGACTTATGAAAGAAAGCATTTAATGGGAATGTATTTATTATATTATATTTTTAAAGAAATGATTAGTACAATATCAAGAACCTGAGAAAGCTTTTGAGGATAATCAAAATTTTCATTTATTATTTGATCCTTTATCCTCTTAAAATCCTATCATCCTCAATATAGATCTAAGTCAAGAAAAAAATAGTAACAGATTTCTCTATGTATTCGTGAGACCCTATATAGATATAGCCGTACATTTATAAGCTCAATAATTAATTTTTATTTTTTTTATTTTTAAGCAATGAAAAGCAACGGGAAAACATCCATGTGAACAATTTCCCCAGGAAATTTACTAAGCCGAAGTTGTCATCACTCGGATCGAGTGAGTCACTCGAAGAAGAGGAAAAGCTGGGCTTCAAGATCATCCATCGGCTGACTGCGAGATTGAGCCCCTTATTTAAACGCCGAGGTAGTATCATATACTACTAAAGGGCATTTGTGCCTGCCTCTGTTTGTAACTACCTACCTATGTCCGTCCTCCCTGGGGTTGAGAGGTGGGGTCTAGGGAGCTACTAAAGGTCATTTGTCCCTGTGACTGTACCTATATCATCACATACTATTAAAGGGCATTTGTCCCTCTCTGTATGTACATATGTTTCTATGTTTGATTCTCCCCCCCTCCCAGGGGTGGGGGGTTGGGGTCCAGGGGGTACGGGGTCCAAGGGTGGGGAGTCATTGTGGTGGGGGTCCAGGGTCTACTAAGGGGGATTTGTGCCTATGTCTGTACCTATATATATATATACCTATGTGGGGTTGGGAGTTGGAGTCCAGGGGGTCCAGTGGATGCGGGGTCCATGGGTGGAGAGTCCAGGGGGTAGTTTTACTGGGTTGGAGGGTGATCAGAGGCGGGAGAGGATCCGTGGGAAGAAGTGTGATTGGAGATGGAGGAGAGGGAGTGTTCAAGTGACGGGGGTCCAGGGGGCGAATCCCCTTGGCTAGAAGAGGCCCACCGAGGCATTTCAATACTCAACATTGTTATATCATTTTTAGAAAATATGGATGACAATTGTTTGTGAGATTGATCATGACACAACGATGTCGAAACTTATCTTAATGACAATAAACAAGATTTTATACTTAAAATTAAAAAAAATATTTATCAAGTAGGATTGACCTATATCATTGAAAATTTATCACTCAAAATTTTGACTGTTTAATAAAATATTAATTTAGTGATATTTTTAGCTATTAGCTTAAATTATTTATTATTAATTAACATAATATTCATTTTTTAACATATTTTTCTCTCTCTTTTTTCATGTCTTTTCTTCTTGGTGTCTCTTCGGTCATGCTTGAAACATTCTCATGTTCTTCTTTTCAAAAGCTCACAAACTTGAGTAAACAATTTGTTATATTATTTATTTATTAAGCCTACCTAGATTATATTTGGCAAGTGGTTTTAGGGATGTTTTTTCAGAATACCCCTTTAGTTAGAATCAGTTAATATATGGTAGTAATATTTAAGTAACTTCTGATTCATTTTAGATTTTTAATTTAATACATTTTTCAATTGAGTTAAATTTTTAGATCAAATCATAGCCAAAATAGATCTTCATTTTATTTATTTATTTTTTTATTTTTTTAATACTTTTCTTCAAATTATTTTGTTTTTAAATAACAAATTAGATCAGGGATTTTTAGCTCCCTTTTTATTCTTCATCTGCTAACTCCCAACGTGGGAATGTCTTCTGGATAAATCAGGTGACTAATAAAATTATTTATTCAAATTTATATTCTTGAATGTAAAAAAAAATCTTTTTATAGGAAGAAGTCATCATTTCTTCATTTGTGTGTGTATCTAGGACTTCAAGACCCCAAGGTAGTTATACTTATATAAGTTTGTAATAAATCAAATTATATATAATTATTGTAATATATTATATAAAACTTTTCTGATATTTCTTCTAAATAATAAATCGACGACCTTCTAACTCAAATTTTACCGAAAAGGAGATATTAGCATCAAACGATAGGATAAGTATCTTTTGGTCTTAAAATCTCATTTTCGGTAAAATTTGAGTTAGGTGGTTTTGCACGCATGTCGTCGATATGTAATCATTAATACTAGTAGAAGACATAGTTTTTAATATAATTTTCTCATATTTCTTATACAAATTCTTTAATAATTTTTTCTTTGGAAAATTTCAAATTAGACCTCTGCCTATACAAGCATATTGATTAATTTAAAATTATTATTTTTTAAAGGCATACACGGAATCATCTCGAGCTTCTAGTTCACCGGCTGTCTGCGAGTTAAGCCTCTTATTTTAACCACGAGGTCAGTATTATTTCTGAGCTTTTATTTATTTAAATAGAAAAAAGGTGGAATAATTAAAACTTTTGGTGTCCTTTTTATAGTGATTATTATTTAAACGTTTAGGACACCTTTAAAAGCACAACTTCAGCAAAATATCAATTTTTATAAATGTGTTGTTGGAGATTAATTACATGTCTTTTAACAACAACCAATATTAAAATTAAGAATTCCTATATTTCCTATATCTATATCATATCTATATAGGATATTACTATCTTTGTTCTATAGATATATGAATAATAGCAATTCTTATTAATTTGTTATATTGTTTTTATTTAAAAGACATGTGAATAATTTCAAACAACATATTTCTAAAAATTGATATTTTGCTGAAGATGGACTCTTGAAGATGTCTGAATCGTTCAAATCTATATATTATATCGATGGTGTTGGGGTAAAAGGACCAACTGCATTTTTGCACAAGGGCTAATCTGATTTTGCATTCATTCATTGTCTTGTAATTAACCACGTGATGAGTTAAATTTATATTTACCATTAACCGTTACATAAAAAATCTATAAACTTGCAAAAAAATGAATTGGTATCGCAGTTTACAGTTTTAGAAAATTGCAGATTGCCCCTTTTACCGCAACATCATCGATATATAAAAGTCAAATACCACTGTCTCATTCATCAAGAGATCTCCCAAAACTATGAGGTTTGGGAACTTAAAATTTTGCATTTACTTCATGAATAGGAGGTTCTAGCTAGGAAATATTTTTTGAAATTTGAACTCCAAGAGGATGAAATAATTTTTTCATACATTTTCAATATCTATGTATTTATTTACAAGGTAACAAAATAGGGAGAGGGTTGAAAAAATGGAAATTTAGAACTGGATCGAACTAAACCAAAATTCGTATACCTACATTATCTGCGAGCCCCTAGGGAATTAAAAATGATATTAATATAGTTAGACATGCACCCGCACATGTTATTTATATTATTTCCTATACAAAATATATTTCATTTCACTTAAATTAACATATCAATTAATTTAATTATTTGGAAATTGCATTATTAACTATATACATCGATATTAGAGTTATATTTAGTTGAAGTGGGGGTTTTAGTGGGGTATTATATGTAGTTACATAATATGAAAATATGAATAAAGTAAATTCCAGTTAGTAATCAATAAATGTAAAAAAAGAAAAGTTTCATCTTCCTGATTTAAATAATTAAATTATGTATCTATAAAAATTTATATGAAAATTCAAAAAACTATTTAATATATTTTGAAAAAAGATTTTAAGAATATTTTAGTGAAATTTCAAAAAGATATGCTTTTGAATACACCAAAAGATCATATTATAGTTTATTTATTTTTAAATATCAACCAAAGATCCCTTAAAAGCCAACTTTATTTTGGGTTCTTAATTAACTTCCTATTGTCTCAAACGCCTAATAAACAAAATCCTTCATTAACAATTCGATTTAATTCTATTTTATATCTAAATTTATTATTATATTTATTTATATTATACATTTTAACCTATTTCTTCTCTTCTCTTTCATGATCATCCACATCGGTTGCTGTTCATCTGCTGTCTTCGCTTCAACCGACAACTTTATTTTCTTCCTTTCAATAGCGCACCAAATATGAGTATTAACTTTTAATAGCATGGCATTTAGTTAAAACGTACACAAACAAAATTTTAATGGGACTTTTTTTTAAATTTTTGTATTCAAGTTAGTATAGCTAGATATATTAGGGACACAGAATTAGGATGTTTTCTCTTACAGTTTACCCCTCTATTTAGTTAATCGTAATAATAAAAATAACTTATTTTCATTTGAACAAATAAATTTAACGTAATTTTAAATTCATTGCTTTCATCAAATAATTCAATATTATTTTCAATAACTAGCTTAACGATTTATTATTTGACAAAAATTAATTAATTAATTGAATTAAATTTTGAATTAACTTGTTTCACTTTAAATTCCTTTGATATCACTTTCATTTTTTCAATAAAATCATAAAAATTTTAATTTTTTAAATTACATAAAAGATTATTAGTTCAGGGATTTTCAGTTTCCCTTTTCTTCACCCACCGTTGGAATGACTTCAGGATTTGTTGGAAGCTTTCATTCAAAGTAAATATTCGTTAAATCGTAGATTTTGCTTTGTAGGGATTGTGGTTATAAATATTCGCTGTAGGGTTTTCAGCTTTCATCGCCTCGACCACCGATGGATTCACACTCACCGTCACTTGAAACATTTTAGCTCTTAAGATTTAAAATGTAGGATTCGAAATTTTTAAAATTTAATTAAATAAATCAACATAGTTAGTTAGAAAACTTATAGTTTAGAAGGGAGGGGGGTATATGCCATGCCAACAATGATGGATTCTTTTTCTGTGTTTGGAATCTGCATTCTTCCCTCTCATTTCCTTCTTGGTGAGATCAAGTGTGGTGTCGTCCATTTTAGGCCTCTTAGGGATACTTTATGTTTAGCTCTAAGTTTCCCTCTAATCTAATCTTAGCTAATTCGTCTTTTAGGATCCTCCATTGTATGTGTGTGTCCAAAAGAGAGCTAAAATCGACGACGCCTATTTGTTCGATCCAAGAACGAGTGACGATGGAAGTGACCGATTCGATCTGATTTCGAAAGATCGAGGTCCAGGTTCTTGTGTCTGCATGTTTTATGTTAACCGAAAAGTCGTCGCTTGACGCGTTGTTCAAATGGAACAATGGGGTGGTGAATGGGATCCTGGTGGAGTTTGAGGATTTGAGGGCGGATTTGAGGTGGCTCTATGGGCTGGAACGGGCCAGAATGTTGTCCGTTGCTTTCTCAGGAGTAGCCTAGGAAAGTGAGCGGCTGCCTTGTGGCTAGGATAGTCATAAGTGGTATTACTATATATAAGCAAGCCCCCTCCCTGTTAGTCGTGTGCAATTAAGGCAAATGGAATTAGTTAGGTAGGATTTTTTCAGGTCGCCCTGGTTTCGTTTCACGCCCGTATTCCAAAAAATCAAAGCCACTCTCACTGAAACAAACTTTGTCATTCTCCCACGGTCTGGTTTATTTCAAATCAATCACATTAAATTATTTATTAATCGAGTGATTGATTGTTTGTTTAACAGCGAGTTTTCGATACTTTCATTCACATCTGCTCGAGGACTATTAAGCCTGAGTGTGATGTAAATGAAAGTTTGCTACTAATCTGTTTTGTTCTGAGATGTTTAAGGTACGCTTAAATCTAGTGCAGTCCGGAATTTGTATTGGTTTACATTTCATCAAACTATTTTGAAGGTGAATATTAAAAAACAAAAAAAAACATTATTTTAACTGGAACCCATGGTAATAAAATTTTATTTGGTTATCTAATTCTTCTGGTTTTTCTTTCATTTGTAGATTAGTGAATATTGCAAGGCAAGGACGTGGCTATCATATTAGAAGAATAATAAAAACTTACGGGCTCTGAGGATTTGAGGGGCCTTAAATACCATCGAGGTATTGGAGAAGAGACATTTTGCTATTTTTGCCCGTAGGCCGAAAATTTGCAGCTTTGCCTCTGATACAAGGTCAGTTTATGATATGTATGTAGGAAAAAGTGAAACCTTTCAAGTCTCAGTACGCTATGTGCAGAAATACAAACATTTTAGTACAAAAACGAACTTTCTGCCACTTTTTATTCTAAAGATTTTATGAGTTTCTAACGCGTTTTGCCGACTCCCAACACTCTTTCGCGGTCAAATTAGAAAAGTGCCGGACCACTTCATTCGCCAATACGTATATCCCCATGACTTCAAGGAACTGGAACTCTCTCCCAGCCTTCATCTTTCCCATCACTTATAATCTTCAAACATTCAAAACCCGAGTGCATAGACACCTACGTCTACACCCTCTCACTTAATCAACTTTCCCTTCTCTTCGGTAATGCAAGGGTCTTTCGAGATCGATAGGGGCTGCATCTTTACTGGTGCATCCCTTCTTGCATTCGATTGCATTAAAAAAATTCAGACAAATAGAAAAATCTTGCTTCAAAATGATTCTTCATGTTTTCAATACAATGAAAAAAAATGAAACATTTTACGTGAATTCAATTCGGGTTTGTTGTGCAGTGTAATTAATAAAATTCATTAAAAACCTCCCTTTATGTTTAACGCTAGTACGTCATCTAAATATTTAATAAAGATTTATTCATGGACGAATTAAATAAATTTGCCATATGTTTGATAATTTGTAATCTTAAATTAACAGTATTTGATCTGATGTCAGGTGGATATGAAAAGCACCACCCACTGTTCTTATTATTAGCCATCCATATTTCTACCTACGATATATGGCGCAACATTTGCATGAGATAGATCCCTTTGGAACATCAAAGTACCTTGGAGGTATTTTATTAAATACACAAATGGGTGCTTGTAAATGTAGCTTGTAGTTAACAGGAATACGCTTAGGTTAAACCAGCGACCGGGTGTGGCAAGCGATCTATCCCCAAACCCTCCCTGTCTGTGTCAAGCTGAGCAAACATTAATATGGTAAATGTACATGGCAAATTTCACTTAAGGAATTAATAAAAACATCTTAAGGGTAGGAGGGATGATGGCGCGGTGTTTTCCAGGCACAGCAGCACATAGGAAGGGGCTGGATTTTGTGTTAATAAAAAGCGGGTGCAAAATAAGTAAAAATTTTGGAAATCAATCACGTTTTGGGAACATTGTTAATTTGGATACATATTAGCTGGGTTTTTGGCTCTCATAAACCATAATTCGAGTGGATGCAAAATAATTGACATTTTTTTTGCTGAGTGTAGCAGAGTTGTTGATTCATAAAGAGAAATCAATGAGGTTGTCATCTGCTTAATGTAAATAAACATATACATATGGACCGTTTATTCTAAAATTTTCAAAAACACCCTCTAGCCAGTAAGATGCCCGCCGAGGACTGGCTTCGCAGCTGGTTTAAATAAACATATAATAATATAATTATTTGTATCGAAGCTCCCCCTCCCCCCAGAAAATTTCTCTCCTCTGTTTTTCGACTGAATACAATGGATAGTCGCTGATTTATTTTTTATGGGAACCCCTTGTACTTATACAACCTACGTCACTTGCTAATAGGATTTCTAATTATAGTCTTTCTACTTTTATTCCATGGCTAGAGAAATGAAAAAAAAATGAAATTTCGTATTGTGATTTATTCATTTATTTAACTAATTGTATCTCATGGGTAATCAAAATTTGCAAAATATCGGTTCCAATGATTTAAAAAACTTAAGATTTTATATTTTATTGAAAAGATTTTGTTTTGCCGAGAGTAGCAGAGTTGTTGATTCATAAAAAGAAATCAATGAGGTGGTCATCTGCTTGATGCAAATAAACATATACATAATTATGTTGGGGTATATATATATATATATATATATATATATATATATATATCAAATATTTTTTATTTTTTTATTTTTTATACTCTTCGCAAATACCTGACATTTGGCATCTTAAATTCTCTATATTTTAATTTTATAAAATAATTTTTAAGAAAATGAAGAAATATACAATAAAGTCCTAATATGCAACATAAAATTTAAATTTGAATTAAAAGTTGTAATTTGGATTCAAAATTGCTTATGTCCTCTATGTCTGTCCTCCAATGTTTTAAATTTCTATATCTAAATTAATTACCTTTATAAAATAAAATTTAAATCCTAATGTCTACAGAACATGTGTATGATTCGTAGATATTAGATCTAAACTTGAATAGAAGAAAATTATACAATTACAGAGAAGCCCCTCAAATCCGAACTAATTGAGACTGTAGCCTGTTCGGATTTCAATTTGTTCGGATTAGTCGAATGCACTTTCGACAATTGAAGAACTAATATTAAGTGAAAGATTAAGTGATATTTTATCTTTATTAAAGATGTTTCGCCTTGCACCAATACCATAATCTCTAGTAATTGTTTCTATTATTATTTCATTGTTTTTGCAATGTGATTAACCTAAAGAATTTCAATATCCAACTTTTACAGCTTTTCAATCCTGGATGACATAAGTAAGTAGACACATTTACACTTTGTTAGGTATGCTAACTGTACTTCTTTGTTAATTTTTCAACTAATTATGTAAAATAAGGTTATAATGTAGAATATAAACATACCTTTTTTAATTAAATAAATAATTGTTTTATGATTAAATAAATAAGTTTCTCTTTTTGCGTTCGGATTTCCCGGGATTTCGGATTTCCGGGGTTCGGATTTGAGGGGTTTCACTGTACATCGAAATCCGGTCTTTACTTACAACGATTCGATTTTCTAGACTTGTTTCTTAAATTGTTTGAAGCTTAAAGGCAAAATATTGTGCTAGTAAGGGAAGAAAACTACACCTGTATAAGGAATTTCTCTCTGGTTGAATGGTTCATTTAGCGAGCCTAACGCATTAAACAAATAACTCAAAAACGATTACATCCGGTAGAAAGGAAATCGATTTTCTTTTACGGTTCTTTTCACCTAGCCCCCTCTAAAGGTACTCTTTACACAAACCCATTTAGAAATCAAGTTGAATATCTGGGGTGTGTGGGAGGTTCGAATTCTATTCTGTAATCGTTTGTCTCCTCTGCATTTCTCAATTACCACCTGCCCATTAGAAAGTGATAACCTTTTGTCGGAAATGTCGTAATTTTCATTTTATGATTATGTCTGGTTTGTAAAGTTAGTGAAGAGCCTTCTCTCGTTACTGATGTACGTAATGGTGGTAGTTAAAGCTCGTCAGGGGAAATTTCATATCAGAATTCGTATCTCTTCTGTATTCCAACCAACTTTATATTAATCATTTGAAGCATTAAAGTCTTTAAGGCCTATATTCATATTTATTGGCCATTTCGCTTTTAGAATTTACATAAAATTGATTGAAATACCAAGTAAATATTGAATTTAGCAAAACATGACTTCAAGTTTATCATTCAAATTTATTATATTATATGAAATAAAGGCTATCAAATGGACATCCGCAAAGATAAATAACAAGTTTGTAATATTTTGCTCTTATTTAGTAGTCGTTAGGTAAAATGAAAAATAGTTCAGTTTTTTAGTAAAATCAGAAAATAATTAGTTAAATCATTTATGTATCAAACGAATTGGAAAATATTTTCTTAAGACAATCCACATGACTTCACCATACACCTGGTCCTTCTGGTATACAGGGTGGACATAAAGATCTACCACATTTTGAAAAGGTATAAAAAATGAAAAAAATTAACTAGAAAAAAACTGAATATATTTTTGAAAAAAACATAAAATCAATTTTTTTAAATGTGTTTTAAACATTGTCAGAAAAAAAAAGGGGGGGGGGTCAAAAATGAAAATTCTAGCCCTTTCTACCAAACTCGACCAAATTTTGTATACATATTCTGTGGGCCCGAAAAAGGCTAGAAATGCAAAAACTAACAACCCAAAATGGAGGGAGGGTCAAAAATGAAAATTCTAGCCTTTTTGACAAACTCAACCAAATTTTGTATACATATTTTGTGGACCCCTCAAAAGGCTAGAAATACAAAAACTAACCAAATTTTGTATACATAGTTTGATCGAAAGGGCTAGAATTTTTATTTTTGACCCCCCCTTTTTTTCGTCTGATATAATGTTAAAACACATTAAAAAAAAATTATTTTATGTCCTTTTCAAAAATATATTTAGTTTTTTTCTAGTTAAATTTTTCATTTTTTTATACCTCTTCAAAATATGGCAGATCTTTATGCCTCACCCTGTACTTAATATTTAATAAAATAATTCATAATTATTTACGAAAGAACCCCCTCTTGATTTTTTATGCCCATTAGCAATTAATAATATCGCCTTTTAATTATGAGACTATTTTATTAGAAATATCAGCTTTCTATGATTTTTGTTTGAAAATCAATCAATAGTGAGTCATTTTCATAAGGTCGTATAGGGTGCATATTACGTGAGATTTCGTGCAAATCGATCAAAGGGTCTAGAACTTATATTGATAGTTCTATTTTTTGAACCCTCCTACAAATTTCGGCCCCCGAAAAATAATAACTCTCTTTTTTATTATAGGCTCATTTTATAGTAAATTTCATTTTTTCAATTCCTTTTCTATTTACTCGGTATGCCCACCTCTAATTTGACTATGGGGAAAAATTTTCATTTTTTTTGCATAATGTGTTGAAAAATGTCTGGAACGTGGAGAAAAATCTTTTAAACTATGATTTTTTTCCTGTATGAGTGTGTGTCTATGTTTTTGGATTTAGATACTCACGATAACTTAAGAACGAAAAATCGTAGAAAGTTCGATTTTATGTTAAAATATTTGTTTTTTCAATGCGGAGAACTAATTAGATTTTAGGCTTTAGAAATTCTGGATCAGAAGTCCAGGCCTGTTTCAGACAGAGTTTGAATTCATATTACACGCTTTATATTAGCTTCACCTGATGTATGTATGTATGTATTTATCTACTACGTATCAATGTGACTTTTGTTCTGTTAAATTCCGCAAACATTTCTCTATAAAAAAATTGTTTACCTACTCAATTTAAATGAAATTATATAAATACATTTCATTCTGTTAAATTCTGCAAACTTTTCTCTATAAAAAATCAAGACTAAAAAGTAAAAAAATAAATTATATTTTAAAAAAACTAAAAAAACACGCTTCTAAAAAGTACAAAATAATGTAATACTTAATCAAAAAGCGTGGGACACTTTGTCGAAATTAATTAAAACTACATCTTTCTGCCCCCACATTTTTTGATTAACTATTACATTATTTTTAGAAGCGTGTTTTTTAGTTTTTTTTAAATATAATTTTTTCTATTATTTTAAGAACGACATTAAGTAAGAAAATATTACATCGAAATAAATATTAGATTTAGATATTTTATATTAAAAATGATTAATTCTCCAAACTTTCAAACAGTTTACAGATTCTTGAAAAAGTTTCACTTTTTAAAAAAATTTTGTCTAGAAAACCATTTTAGTTCTGTTAGGGGAGAATGGTGTGGGTCAAGAAAAATAATTAAATATTTGACTGGGAATAAGATATGCATATAAAATATGTTTTGATTTTTCTAAAACTTTTTATGCTGATATAGTCCAGTCAAATTGTGCTCAAATTGGCCTCTATGGGCAAAGTTTTAGGCTAGTTCTGATTTTTTGAATATATATGAAAAATGCTGGATATCTATAAATCTAAGAGTTTTAACAAAAAAGTGATACAAGTAGACGTTCAAGTCAACAAAATTTCCTAGAGATTGAAATAAGAATCAAGTTTCTAGGATGAGTGGTATTTATTTTATGAAGGAAAAATTGCGATTTTTTGAAAAGAATTACAGTATTTCAAAATGTCAACCTCATTGCGGCACGGATTACCATTTATCCAATTAAGATGAAGCTTTGTTTGAATTGTAGGAAATTTAATCTAGTTTAAAAATGTATAGAGTAGTCTTTGTCGAAAACGTGCTCCTTCATGGTCAAAATGGGAAAATATCGAAAAAAGTTCCAGCAAGTGGGTGATCCGGGGGGGCTGCCGAGGTCGAAAACTTGGATTTTGCGCTTAAGCCAGAACGGTTTGTCGGAGAAAAAAAGCCTAAAAAATAAAATTTGTAGGAAATCTCATGAACTTTCATTTTGAATAGGAAGGTTATTTACAAAAAGTTGATAGTTTTCGAGTTATAAGCAAAAAAACCGCCAGAAAATGAAAATTTTCACCTTTTTTTGCATTTTTTACAATGTTCCGCCACGAAATTTATGTGGGAGACCTCAAATTTGGATTCAGTACTCCATATAACATATATATGCAAAAAATCAGAACTACCTCAAAACTTTCCTGATAAAAACACAATTTGACTGGACTAATATACGATATAATCATATAATATAATGCAAACTAAATCCTCTCATTTATCTAAATACTTCGGTGAATCACTGTTTTATTTTTTGAATTTAATCTACCACCATTATAAATAATATTAATCTACTACTAAACGTGGAAATAAAGTTATTTATTAAGGTCAAAGGTGATTTTTGCAAACTCCCCCTTAAAAGGCCAACTCTGTCTAGGTAGTGGTTGAGGGAGGATTCTCAACTTGGAAGCCGCAACCCAACTTCTGCGCCCCCTTGGCACCCAAACCCCTTTTCGAAAATTAACCCGCCTGTCGCCTGTTCTGTACACAAAGTTGGCTGCCCTAAACAAAAAGGCTTCTGGCTCTTGATGCCTGGGAGGTATATATTGGGGCTGGAGCGAAACTTGGAGCTCACTCAGTTGCTTTATACTTTGACCGTTCGGCACCGGAAGAATAAACTAACCACCGTGCACACGGGCTTGTTAAATACTTCGCTAAAAGGTGTCAAGCTTAATCCTTTATTTTTAAAAAAAAATCACACATCACTTCAGATATTATGAAAAGTGCTGATACATGTTTTTGAAAAAACCACAACTGTCAACAATTTTGTACAATTCTACACACGGAATCGAAATTCCTTTATACTATATACTTAAAAAAAAATCATCAACGAATATATAATTGTACTGGATGAAGGAGGAGGTATCAGCCAAAGATGGAATCACTGGGTTCAATAAAACACCTTTAATAAGACGTTTCGGCCTGAATTTTATTTGGCCATCTTCAGTCAATTAGGAGTTATACACAAAATGCGGTACACATATGTAATCGAACCAAGCCTTGTCAAAAATAAATTTTTTTTAGCTTCATGTGAATTTATAACGTGCCTGGACCCAAAAGTTTCAGAATGAAGTTTCACAATGAAAGACCCAAGGATTCAGAATGAAGTTTCAGAATGAAAGACCCAAAAGATTCAGAATGAAGTTTCAGAATGAAAGACTTTCATTCTGAAACTTTTGGGTCCAGGCACGTTATAAATTCACATGAAGCTAAAAAAATTTTATTTTTGACAAGGCTTGGTTCGATTACATATATGTGTACCGCATTTTGTGTATAACTCCTAATTGACTGAAGATGGCCAAATAAAATTCAGGCCGAAACGTCTTATTAAAGGTGTTTTATTGAACCCAGTGATTCCATCTTTGGCTGATACCTCCTCCTTCATCTAGTACAGTTTCATCACAGCCACGAACTCTAACAATAAACGAATATATACTACATTCCAATGACGCAATGACTGATTTGACATAACCACACACCTCCACTAAACCCAATATGCTGCTATCATTTCACTCATTATGAGTAAAATACTCCAATCTAAGGGCCAGTTGTATGTCGGTATGTAGTCTTTGTTAAGTTGACAAACGTTCAAACCATAGTATTCACCGGATGTCCGTCCAATCAGATGAAAGTGCGCGTCATCTGATTGGCCATCCGGCCTGGCATTTGGTGAATACTAAGGTTTAAACGTTTGTCAACTTAACAAAGACTTTACAAACCGACATACAACTGGCCCTAAGTCTTCCATTTCTTATTTTCTTTACCACTTCACCCACGTTTCTTAAACTATGGTCCGTAGACCAAAGTTTCTTAAAATTTTGCACCCTAATCAGGGCTTAAAAAGACGAAACATCCGATTACAAATTATTTGTTATATTTATTTATTCATTCATTTTTTCAACGTCTAAAAGCCTCAATTTACAAAATTATAAAATTATACACCAACGATACTCATTACATACAACACCAACATCATATATTACATAATTATACATCAGCATTACATTAATTATTCATAAATAAGTGAGAGCTTCTTGAATAAAGCCGCTAGCTTATTAATTTCCAAAGATAATTTCTGAGGGTTAACCAATTTTTGTGCTAACTCATTGTAACAATGACAGAGAGTCTAAAGACAGGATTTCTTTCAGAATGTCTACCATTAGGCATAGGATAGAATGACATTATACTTCTTAATACATAATTAGGGCTATATACAGGAAAAATACCAGCAATCTCTGTACATTTCACTTGATCCGACATAATTTATACACAAATATACAATCAGATATATAAGTCTTTGTTTACACGGGGGCGGAATTTTTGTCCGTTGTATGTAACCAATCATTTTAAATGAGGCTGTGCATACAGGGCGGAAATTCCGCTCGGTGAAAAATTCTATTCTATAGATATATATAGAAAATAAAATTGTGAAAAATATTTCGATTTAGCCTACCGCAAAGTTTCGGATCCTCAATGGCGACTTTTTTAGAACCTAGATATTAGACCTAATAATATTTTTCATCTATTCCTAAAGAATCTAGGTAAATTTTAATTTATTGGTCTCTCCATCTTCATATCTGAATATAGTATATTTTTATTTGTAAACAATTTTGATAAACCTTCGGCACAGATAAAATCCATATCTACATGAGAGCACTAAGTATTGTCAATGAATAGAGTTGAATGGTCATTAATCGGATTAAAGTTGTGATGAAATTAGCAATTGTGTTTGTTTAGTGTACTTGAAGAAGAGAGAAGCCAAATGCTGGGAGGATTGATACACGCCTGATTAGGCTAAGGAGCAAATAGATGCCTCAAGGAGACATTTCCTGGGGAGATATTCACACGATACCTGGGGACAACATATTAAATGCATCCGGGGAATTACTCTCCAGTGAAGGGGATGCCAATGTGTCGCTTGAGAGGGAAAAATTCCTTGTGTTAAAATATTTGTATTTCCAATGCGGAGAACTGTTAAGATTTTGGGGTTTTTAGCTTTAGAACTAACTTCTGGTTCAAAAATACAGAACATATTTTTTGATTGATTTTATTGAAATTTTAAGGCGATGCATTTATATTATAGGCATAAATTAACAATTTATATACTTAGGATTATTATTATTTACTTACGCCTAAGTGCTACTCTAGCGTATATATAATTAAATTTTTACTTTTTATTTAATGAATTTGCTGGTGAACAATTCTTTCGTTGGAATCTGATCGAGAAAAATGACTAAAAAGTATGGGCATAGAATGATCTCTCTTTCATTAGAGCTAAGGCATTGCAAAGATGCCAAATTCAAGTCCAGACCTGTTTCACAATATTAGAGTTTAATTTCTTGATTTCTATCATTCTAGGAACCGCTCTTTGACTCTAGGTAAAAAAATATTAAATAGAAATCAGATTTATAGTAGATATTTATTATTTAAAATTATCAATTCACTGCTAACAGCGTAGCAAGTATTGAAAAAGTGAAACTTTTTCCACCAATTTTAATTTAAAATTTATTATTTTTTCTCCACCTTTGGTATATAACGAAGAACGTTTGAGAAGATTGCTACTCGGTACGATTATTCGACAAATCCATAGTAAAATCCACCAGAGAGTGTCATCCAGTGTCGTAACTATCCTTTTTGGTGCGAGCTTCGATAACTGCGCCCTTAAAAAAGTATAGGTACTTGGTAGAATTTTGAATAAATATATAAATATAATTGAAGGTAATGGAAGGCAGCCCAGGGGTAGTGAGGAAAGAAAAAAATTAACACTTATCAAATAAGGTATAATTTATTGGAATCCTTCCTCCTTTCCTTTCAAACCGACGTTTCGGAGGATTTTTCACTCCTTCTTCAGGGTTTCAAAGGGTCAATGAATGAAACAATGGTTTGAAAGGAAAGGAGGAAGGATTACAATAAATTACACCTTATTTTATATGTGTTAATTTTTTCTTTCCTCACTACCCCTGGGCTGCCTTCAATTATCTTCAATTAAAATTTCTACCATTCCGTCTCTCTCCAGAGAAAATTTTGTTGCAAATATAAATATAATTTAGGTAAAAAAAAAAACATCTAAGTATTTGAAAATATTTGCCGAAATACAAAATAATACAATACCCAAATGGTCATTTCTGCGCCCTGTGCCTAGGAACCTCTGGGACCGCCCTAGTTTTGGTACTGGTGTCATCTATTAGTTCCGAGATGGGATAAATTATTTTTAATTATTATGTTAAAAGGTCTATTTTTTACTACCCTCGGGAATCAAACCAGAGTGCCAATAATAGGTGCGAATATCTCTGACATAATATGTAAACGGGCTAAACATTTCACTCAAAGAAACTCTCTTTCCTCTATCCGTCTTCCTAGCTACATAATATATACTTAAATCTTTAAAGACCCACTAGATACCTTCAACCCTTTCTCTGAAATCTCTTATTCTTTTCAAGATACATGGATCTACTGCGGACTTCACCTTGTACCTTTTTGGTGCAACTTCTTTGTATAATTTTTTGTAAAATTTAGCTGGGTAGTGATTCTAAATTTAAACTTATGGCCATGGTATTTACCTTAAATAAAGGTGGTTGAGACCATCTCCTGATAGTAGGTACATATTTATATTTAGTACTAGCTTCAAGGCCCGCCTTCGCTCCCTGGACCCCCACGTGGCTGCTTTATTCATGTTTTATTAGTAACAGAGAATAAATATAATTGTTTTATTATAAAGTCTTAAATAGATATAATTTGAGATTCTATTTAACTGTAATATACACTCATAACAAATAAGATGAAACAAATATTTAAAATGTATTAAAAATCCACTTGTTATCATTAAGGGGAAAATAAAAAAAAGTTATATTATATGTAGGTATTATTATAGATAAGAAGACTTGAAAATTATAATTATTATTCATTTTGCTAGACACAAAAGTATATACTATCTATTTATAAAAAATTCTCTTATTCTCAAGCTTGAGTTGTTTATCATAAAAGAATTTAGTCTTATTGATTTTAAGTCGATTCTTCCACCTTATCAGTAGAGCTTGCCATTAATAGTCAAAACATCAAAAATGGAATGCAATAAGGTTATTCCTCTAGTATTAGATAAGAATCGATCGTTATTTTTGATTTTAAGTCGATTCCTCCATGTTTTCACCAATGGCTACCAATAAAAACCGCAACGTCAAAAATCGAATGTAGAATGGTTATTTCTCGACTGTTAAATGAGAATCGATCATTATTTTTGAATTAAAGTCAACATGAACTGCAAATTGCAAGTGATATCTGATTAATAATAAAGAAATAAACATATTAATATTTCAAATCAATTTGGATAAAGTTTAGCAACGATCCGTTGCAGTTTATTTTTTTAATTTTTGTTTTTAAATGTACTTTAAAAAAAATAGATAGTTTTTTTAGATCTTTGTTGCATTATTAAATTCTTCTTTAACGATAATATGGTTAGAACTCTATTATCTATGGATCTATGCTATTAAGAATGAATGACACTCAAAAATCTGACAATCAGGGCCGCCAACACATGTTTAGTTTGCCAGTTTAGTTCTTTTATTGTTTGGCAAGCTATGTTGGCTAACCTGAATTTTTTTAGTTTTTCCTGAATTTTCCAATTTTTTTTACTTATTAACCTGAATTGGACTATTACGAACATTTAAAAAAAATTAGCCAAATCGGTCCAGGCATTTGAGAGATCTGCGCTTACAAAGAAACAAATTCATTTTTATTATATAGATTTATATTTAGTGTAAATATATGTATATATTTATATATATATTTTTTTACTGGTATTGATGTGAGAAGTAGATACATCATAAAGGTGCATCTCCTAAAGTCCCTAGGGTTGGCCCCTCCATCGTGAAAAGAAGAAGAAGAGGGGATTTTATGGGTTGGGTAAAATATGCATTAAGCAGAGGACAACCTCTTTGTGAATCAACAAATTTGCTACTCAAGGCAAAACAAAATCCTTTTCAAATAAAATATTCAAATAGTTTGATTCTTTTTCTTCTAATCATTTTTATTGATGAACTTATTTTTTTTCCTTTTAAATAATTTCCCAGATGAAAACGTTACATTTGTAAACAGTGTTCCCAATGATCAAAGGGTTTTTATGATTATCTAAATTCTACTTTCCCAAACATTTGATCTAATCTAAAATGAAAATCTAAGGGATATTTTTTCAAATTGCTTTCTTTATAGGCTTTGGGATAAACAAAAAGAGAATAGAGAGCGAAACAGAAATCGAGGTCTTTTGTTATTGAAGACTTAAGAAAAATGCAAACATGGCATAGATCCAGCTTGAGAGAGAGAGAGAGATTTGTTTCATCGAAGAAATCGAAATGGCGACCATGTGTGACATCAGCCGCCATAAGGAAAAAGGGGGTCACGGTCTGGGGGTCTGGGGGGCTCATTTATAAGAAAGTCCGCCCCCCTGCACCGTGACAAGAGAAAAAATACCTCCCGAGGAAACGAACGAAGGAGCTTGACACCGGAACCTCGGAATTTCCTACTGGCTGTTTGTTCCTCCAGTGATTGTAATACCCGAGGGTGGAATTGACTCTTTGTTGTCTGAAAATGGGGCGGTGATGGCGAGAGAACCGAGGAGGGAAAAATATGGGGAGAAAACGCTGGTTTTAAGCTCTTGAAAATTTAAAGATATAAACCTAGAATATATAAAGGTATATGAAGTCAAGTTTAAGCAAAATTCTTTGACAAGCCTTCCTTTAGTAATTGATCCATATTTATTTGTATAACTATGAAAAAAATACTTTGTATTTTGGATTACAATGCCAAATAAATTAGAAATTACAATACTTTACCCATGCTACGCTATGGATAAAGTAAAAATAAAAACTTTATTTGATACGTTCAAAATAATTCAAAATTATCAAAAAAATCGAAGTCTCCTTCTTTTTTGGTTTCCAGTTGCTAGTTGCTAAACGGAAAAAATGGATAAATGCAGTTATGAGAAAAAAGTAAGTAGTGCATAACCTAACTTAGAGGGAATTTAACAATTATACATAAGTTTCCTGTATTTGATTCGATCTTGAATCGAAAGCAGGCGATTTTTGTCAAATTTTAAGTGAAAATAATATCTGAATTTATTTATTTCTAAATTAAAATAATGAAAACAAAGATTTAAGTATCTTTTTGGGTGTCTTTTTTTGAAAAAAGATGGAAATTATTTCAAAAATCCCAGTATATAATATTATTAAATGAATTTAACTTTAAATGTCCTTTAAAGTTAAATTCATTTAATAAAATAATGAAGTTAAATAAATTTATAATTTTCTCATTAATATATCAAAGAATATTCAACATATTAAGAGAATGTTTTTGATCGCGCTTTTTAAACAAGATATATATCGCGAGACTATTGCTGGTTGAAGCTATTGGAGTCTGCTGAGTCTTAAGTCCGGATCAAGAGAAAATGAAAAATATATGATCCATTTAGCTATAATCCAACGTCATTTCGCGTTTAGCCCGCATGACGGATTATAGCTAAATGGATCATATCTTTTTCATTCTCTTTTGGTCCAGACTTAAGACTCTGCAAACTCCAATAGCTTCAACCAGCAATAGTCTCGCGATATAATATCTTGTTTAAAAAGCGCGATCAAAAACATTCTCGTTAATATGTTGATTATTCTTTGATATATTAATGAGAAAATTATAAATCCAAATAAACTAGAAAAAATAAAAACTTTATTTGATACGTTTCACCTTAGAGGGGAATTTAACAATTATGGACATTAATACTATTGGCAGGGTACGCGACAAAAACGACATTTGACGGCTGCATTAAATCATGCTCTAGAGCCGTGAAAGAGGTGCTAAATGTTTATAAAATTTATTGATTTTACATTAATATATAATGTAAAATTTTTTTAAGAACTTCAAAGGAAAAGTTCAATACCGGTAGTGAATAAAGATTTGAAAGTATACAAAGTAAGCATGAAAAGTGTTAATAAGTAGTAAAGTTTATTATTGGAATAAGGTTATCCAGCGATACCAATTCAAATTATGGTTCAAATAACATGAGAGGTGTAATAATTAAAAATAAAAAAAAATTCAGCATAGTCAACTGAATTTTTTAAATAATAATTTATTTTCAATTTATAAATTGTTCTTTTATAAGCCTTGGGTTTAAAACTTTCAAATTATAATTGGTAAATTTTAAGTTAGGTTATGCACTACTTACTTTTTTCTGATAACTGCATTTATCCATTTTTTCCGTTTAGCAACTAGCAACTGGAAAGCAAAAAAGACGGAGACTTCGATTTTTTTGATAATTTTTTATTTTAAACTTTATAATTATTCATTTTACAAATTTTATAGTGAGCCTATGATAATTACTATTTTTTTCGATTTTCGATTTTTGATTTTGATTTTCTTTCAACAAACTAAAATACTAATTATTTATTTTAAACACTTGTTAACGATAAAAATCAATTCAACATAACTAAAAAAGAAAACTCAATACCAAAAAGTGGTTTTAATAATGGTTAATGGTGAATAAATCATTTTCGAAATTTTCTAAAATCGAAAAAAATAGTAGGTAGTTATCATAGGACTACCTGGTCTTAAAATTTGTAGAATGAATAGAAGTTTAAAATAAAAAAATATCAAAAAAATCGAAGAGTACATACAGTTTCAAAAACAAAATTAAAATTTTCAACTCAAAAATCACATATAAAAACAATTATAATGAATAATTTTTTGTATTTTTTTCTAAAAAGTATGTAAAATAACAAAAATTTAAAAAAAAATTTGAATTTGGACCATTTTTTTAAGTAGTTATGATCGAAAAACCGTAATTCGATATCTTTTAAACAGGTGATCAAAAAAATTTCAAAATTTGCTAGGAAGAGTTTTTTGATGGATACTAAAAAAGGTCAAAAAATGTAGAAAATCAAAAATTAAAATTTTTCAAACCGTCCGATTTGGCGCGGAATGCCCCACATATTTGATATATATGTTATGTGTGTATGCATGTTTATTTGCATCAAGCAGAGGACAACCTCCTTGTTTCTCTTTATGAATCAACATTCTGCTACTCCCGTCAAAATAAAAACTTTTCAATTGAATTTTTCTTAAATTTCTGTTCAGAAATTATTACTATTTATCTACTATTTAAAATTTCAAGCAATAAATTTCAACCCATTTCATCATAATCTGTCTATATGCGAATAATTTTGTTTTAAATTTAATTACTTGTACACCTAAGCATATTTTGCGTTCTCTCCACCCACCTCTTTTATTATATTATGCATTCAATACTAATCCCATATTTTAATATACTATAAATTTCATTGAATAACTTTTAATTTTAATCTTTCTCACCCCTGCATTTTTATTTTTAATTTTCAATTCATTAATTCATAAAATTATTGCTATAATATATTTGAAATGAAATAGAAATATTTATAACATTGATTTCATGCTGATATAAACATTATACAATTTCGATCAAATTTATTGAAAAGAAAATGTAATAATTTATTCACCACCCCCGAGCCATCTGATTTATTAATTTATTCGAAAAGTTGTATTTGAAATATCTATATAGAGAAGATACTCATACATATTATGAAAACTTGAAAAAATAAATAAGATAGAATTAAATTTAAAATAAACTGCAATGGATCGTTGCTAGACTTTAACATAAGTATAGTCGTTTAAAATATTAATTGTATTTCTTTATTATTAATCAGAAATTTGAAGTCAATGTTGACTTAAAATCTAAAATAGCCATTGATTCTCATCTAATACTTGAGGCGAATAACAATTTTACATTATATTTTGACGCGATTATTATTGATAGCTATTTTTGATTTTAAGTCGTTTCCTCTATGTCTTGAGCAAAGTCAGCTCCTTAAAAAAAGCGACCAAACTAAAAAATATGCAATACATAAAATCCGGTCTCTGCCTATTAGCTATCTGGGGCCATAGGTACCTGAATCAGGATTCAAGCCTTGAATATTACTATTTTTTTAATGAAAATGATGAGAGAAGGGGTTACACCAAAAAGGTGTATCCCCTAGAGCCCGGGGTTGACCCCTCCATCGTGAAAAGAAGAAGAGGGGATTTTTCTGGGCTGGGCAGTGGTCGAAGGTATCTGTGGATACGGGTCTTAAACAGCTGAAGGCTATAAGTAGCGGGGAAGATGGTGGCTAGGATCGTGTTCCAGTCTCTGGAGGTCATAGGGGTAAAAGAGTTGGCAAAAGCGCTTGTTCGATTTTTATCCAATTTGACAGCGAAGGGGTGCTGAGCGTTCGAAAACCGCGTGTTTCTCGTAAGGAAGGCCTTAGGGGGAATATTTGATTTCAGCTCGACTGAAAAGACACCATGATAGTATCTGTAGTACAGGGAAAAGGCAGAAACAGTCCTTCGGTGAGCCAGGGAATCGAGTGAGTTAATTAGGGCCGTTCTCCTATTAGTTTAATTTCTCGCTTCTGAATCGCATCCAGTGTGGCAAAAAAATGCTTGGAGGCCCCTCCACTGATGAGAGCCATATTTGAGACAGGGACGAATTTGAGCTTTATACAGTGTAAGAATTTGATTGGAAGTATAATAGCGTCTAGACCAAAATAGGAGACCAAGCTTGCGCGCTGCAGCTTTAGCAGTGGTTGAGATATGAAGATGGTCATTCCAAAAAAGTTCAGACCCTAGAGTGACGCCTAGCATTGAAATTTTATTCCTAAATTCCAGTGAGTTTGAATCGAATGATATGTTTGAGAGGTTTCTGTCGACGCACCTAAAAATAAGTCAACACTGAGTTTTCACTGCATTGAAGTTAACTAAGTTTTGAGATCCCCAGTTTTTAAGTCTGCATAAGTCTAAAGCAATGTCTGTACTGTTTTTATGCAATGCAGATTGGAGGGCAAGTTTAGAAGGTCGTTGATATAGATAAAGAAGAGCGTAGGGGAGATAACCGATCCCTGAAAACACCAGCCTTGGTATGGAAGGAGGGAGATGATATTCCATCGATGACAACCTTAATGCTACGGCCTGAAAGAAAATTTTCGAACAACTTACAGAGTTTCGGTGCAAGGCCGACGGAGGTCAATTTGGCAAGAAGATTTTTGTGCCAGACCATATCGAAGGCTTTTGAAATGTCTAAAGCCACCACGAGGGTCTCATTCCCGGCCTCCAGGGATTTATTCCAAATATGAGTTACATATGCTAGGATGTCACCGGTCGACCGCCTGAAGCAGTATTACCTATCGTGGATTAATTTATTTGACTCTAAGGGCCGGTTGTATGTCGCAAAGTAAATGCTTTTTACAACTAACAAAGGATAGATGGTAAATGGAGGGACTGAAACTGCCTGTCATCTGATTGGCCATCCCAGTCCCTCCATTTACCATCTACCCTTTGTTTGTTGTAAAAAGCATTTACTTTGCGACATACAGCCGGTCCTAACTGCCGTAGAACTTGCTCGTTGATGGCCTTTTCCATGATTTTGGATAGGACAGAAGTGATTGCTATGGGTCGATAGTTTTTTGCTTTGGAAGAATCTCCTTTTTTCTTAATTGATTGGATTCTGGCTAGTTTCAGGGTTCCAGAACTATTCCGCAGTTATAGGAGTTATAGATTTAAACTTTTTCTCAAGGGTTACTGAACATACATTTAAATAAAACATAAAACAAATGCTTCGTTATTCGATTAAATATCAGAGCTATAAACAAAAGAAATAAAATGTCAACAAGCTTATGCATTTAAGCGGATTTAACACTATAAAATAACGGGGATTTATTTAAAAACTGACGCTTTGTTTTTTTCTAAATGCAAATATATTTTATTTTATTGAATAGAAAAGAGCATTAAATGAATTTCATAATATTTATCATATAATTAAAATATAGGAACCACATGCACTCATACACACACAGTAGATTGAAAAAACTTATTAAATCTGTTATTTGGTTCTATAAACAAAAATGAGGCTATTTTCATTTCTATAAAAAATGATTTTCAATTTATTTTGAATATTAATTAAATTGAAATTAGCATAGCGACAAAGTTATTATTTTTTGATTTTATTTTTTTCATTTTATCTGCATTTAAATATTTAAAATTGGACTAAATTAATTAATTAATTAATATCATTGCAAAATTGAATATTAATATTTTTAAGGATATTGATTTTTTTTTGTTTTTTTATCATAAACAACTTCTATATAGGTATAGTTTGAATTTCACATAATCGTATATTCAGCTATGTTTTTTTACTAACCCTTAAAAAATATCTTTTTTCGAATCCCATGGAAATTTCACGTTGTTCTGAATTGATAAGCACCTATAACCTTTCAAAATTAAAATTTTTCAGTTTTCTTGATCTTAAGTTTTTTAACCTTTTTGGATTATCATAATGGAAACAGAGATTAAGTAATTTAATAGCTATTTTTTGAGATAGCCTATAATTTATACATAAAGAGAAACAAAGAGGTTGTCCTCTGCTTGATGCAAATATACATACACACATATATCGAAATTATATATATGTATATATATATCTTATTTATTTGTTTGAGACTATCGTTTCGAAGAGTTGGTCTTCGTCATCAGTCTTTTTTAATTATAAATATTATGTTTTATGGAGTCAGTATCGTATGGATATTGAACATTTTTTATCTTTACTTAGATGAGAGTCAGTTAAAATTAATTTTAACTGGCTTTCAGCTAAGTAAAGATTAATAAAATTTCAATTTCCATACGATACTGACCCCATGAAATCTAAGCTCAAATATCTTATATTTGAATTTTGGCGCTCATATACATTTTTATTTTCCTGGGCAGTAAATGAGATTGAACCATCACTCGTCATGTCACGCGTCACGGTTGGGCTGTGGTCTAGTACCAGTTCAATCATTGTCGGAAAATATATTATTCCTTTTCAAAAAATAATAAAATTAATAAAATTTATAATTTTATAAAAAAAATATAAATTTTAATAATTTTAGAATATTAGAATTAAAAATGCCAAATAAGTTATCACTTCTGTCGTGTGGTCCTAAGGACACATGCGAATTTTTCTTACTATACGCAATCTTGTAAATTTCCTATCTATTTGTATTGTAAACATATAGTAAATTTACAGTTTTTTACTTTACCTTACAGGGTATGGTCAAGTATTGTAATCGTGCATGGAAAAAGTGGGTTTTTTCCTTCTTTTTTTTCGAAATATCTCAAAAACGGCTGAAACTATTTTGATTAAAAAAATTGAGCGAAACCATGGCATTTTGCTCTACAAAAAAGCCCTAATAAGTGAACATCGAAAAAATTATATTTTTCGAGATAATAATTGTTTTGTCAAAATGTCTGTTAGTCTGTTAGTTAGTCTGTGCGTTACCAAATTTTTGTGGACGAGCTAGCTCAAAAACTAGTGTGAATATCGAAACGAAATTTCACACGTAGTTTTGGTGCATTGAGATTAAGAGCTGATTAGATTTTGGTGCATATCGACCCAAAATTAAGGGGGGTGGAGGTGGGTTAAAAATTAAAAATATTTGAGCAAACTCAACCAAATTGTGTATACACAATCAGTGAGACACCGGAAGTCTAAAAATGCAAAAACTAACCGCCCAAATTGGGGGGGTGTAGGGTCAAAAAATGTAGGGTGAAAATCTTGGCCATTTACCAAACTCAACCAAATTTTGTATACATAATCAGTGGGCCCACAGTAATCTAAAAATGCAAAAACTACATGATTATAAATAAATTTATTAAATATTAAATATAAAAAGAGGGGCCAGGTTGTATGGTAAAGTCAAGTGGATGGCCACATCAGAACACGTCAGCTTATTTATTAGTGTAGCAACGATCCGTTGTAGTTTATATTAAATTAAATTTATTTAAAAATAGTCCTATCGGATGGCCCCCAATACTATTTCCCTAATTTTGTTATTTTCAATTTAATATTTCAAATAAATACTTGCTCGCAAAGCGTGAAATTAATGAAAATATAATAGATAATGTGAATGTATTTTTTGGCGGCAGCTGCCGAGGGCCCATGAAATAGCCATTAGCCACGCAGCCACGGGTTTCAATATCTCTTGTGACACACCTGCCCCCTCGCCCCCGGGGGGAGATCTTGGCAGACTGAAACCGCAAACTACCCCGGGAAATCGGCCACTCTCCTCAATGGATAGATAGAGAGTAGCCGACTCTCCAACTCCCAAAACAATATAACTCAGTAACATGGATAGCTCAATTCCGATATATATCTATCGGGTCACTCTAATTACCTTTAATGGACTCGGAAGTGATCTAGAGAATCATTTAGAAACAAAATTTCAATAAAGACATCCAGCCAGACAACTTTAACCACAAACTAATTTATCCAATCAACCACTGATAAGAAAAACACAAAAAGAACATATAAAACAATGGAAAAACTTTTTAAAACTCGGTACGCTTTTTGCAAGCTTTTAGGGGCGGATTTAGGTTCGGAAGCGCCCTAGGCCCCGTCCATTTTTGCTTTATAGTAGTATTTATTATAATCAAACATCTAATTTAAGAATATTAAAAATAGTTTTTATAAAAAAATAAATAAAACCGACTTCAAAAAATTAAATACAACAAATAAAATAATAAGAACTCTAATATCAAATAAAATAAATATCAAATAAAATGCACTAAAAGGTATAAAATAATTATCTTATTTAGTTACAACTAAAAGACTAAATATTAACATGAAATTACTTTTGAAGTCGGTGCCACACAAACTATATAAGCGAGCGAACTCGCCAAATGTACTAAGTAAGATCGGTCGAGTGCGATTCATAAAATGTATATGTTTGGCACCGACTTCAAAATTAATTTCATGTTAATATTTCGTCGTTTAGTTGTAACTAAATAAGATAATTATTTTATACCTTTTAGTGTATTTTATTTGATTTTTAAGTTATTATTATTTTATTTATTACATTTAATTTTTTGAAGTCGGTTTTATTTTTTTATAAAAATTATTTTTATTTTTCTCTTTTTAGTGATGTTATTAATAGTGACTTAATATAATACCTTCCATGCATCTTGTAAGAGAAAGGTTCAGGCGAATGAATTAGAAAATGATAATAAAATTAAATTTATAAATATAGAAATTCTCTAGAAACGTTTGCGGGTTTTAAATGATCGTTTTAAGATTGATTTTTTTATAAAAAATTTTATTTATTATAATTTCGATTATTTGCTCATAAGAATTGGATATTTACGTTAATTCGTCAGAACTTGACCAAATTAATATGGGACCACCCTTAAGGTACCCTCTTTCCAATATAAAAAGAATAATCGATGGTCATAAATAAAGAAGTTATGGCTAAACAAACATAGCAAAAAAGGTCCAATACCAATGAAAAAAAACGGACCCAATCAGAAACTAGACTGAACCCAATGCAAAAAAAATTATTAATATATTATTAATAGTGACATAATATAATACCTTGCATGCATCTCGTAAGAGAAAGCGTCGGGCAAATGAATCAGAAAATGATAATAAAATTCAATTCACAAATAGAAATTCTCTCGAAACGTTTGCGGGTTTTAAATGAATGTTTTAAGATTTATTTTATTAGATTTTATTTATTATAATTACGAATATTTGGTCATAAGAATTGGAGATTTACGTTATTTCGTCATTGATCATATCTTCAGAACTTGACCAAATTAATATGCTACCACCCCTAAGGTACCCTCTTTCCAATAAAAAAAAATAATTAAAATCGGTTCATAAACAAAGAAATTATGCTTGAACAAACATATCAAAAAAGTCCAATACCAATGAAAAAAACGGGACAATCGGAAGCTAGACTGAACCTAGTGCAAAAAAATCATCAAAATCGGTTGACAATATGAGGTAACATAAATATAAAAAAAATCAGTCGAATTGAGAACCTCCTCCTTTTTTGAAGTTGGTTAAAAAATTTATTTTTGAGGTTTATTAATTTAGATATAATAATAGATTTCTTAAAATTAACGAATAAATAAATTTTTTATGACTAATCATAATCACATATGACATAAACTTTTTGTTTCTTGCTTTAGCTCGCCCAAAAACATCAATTATATTCTCATAATCAATACTTTTAGAAATTTTGGAATTATTTACTGCATTATTTTATTATAAAAACAATAGCTTTAGTGGAAATAAAGTTGGAAAAATAACCCGATTTGTAAATATTTGCGTTGCTTTTATAACTAATAAGTACCTGGAACATTGATACAAAGGGGGAACCCTTAACATCTTTACCGAGAATTTATAGAAAAAATTAAATATTGTTATTAATTGTCTTTACACGGCCTCGTTGTGGTCGCGCCCCGGGTGAAGAGAAAATTATTTTCGATCTTTGGGGTCTGCGATCGATTGGGAGGCGCTGGAATATTTAATTGTTTAATTAATGAATCAAGGCTTAGGCTTAGCGACAAATGAAGGAGGAGAGGATTAAAAAGAAATTCCATAATTCATATAGACAAAAGGTATTAGTTTGGGTTCAGGGATCAGTAGCTTAGTGGATATAGGAGTTAAAACTCTTATGACAAAGCATTGCAGTACACATGCAAAGATCCCGGGTTCGAGCCCCGGCTGATCCTTTTGTCTGTAATAAAAATAAAACTTTTCTTCGTTCCCTAAATTTAAATTAAATATTGATTTTCAAAAAACTAAAAATATTTTAAATAGTAGATTTTATATAGAGTTAAATGAGTATAGTTTCGATAAAATATCTTAAAAATAATTACTTTTTAACCCTCTCTGAAAAACCATATTGATACAAATTTTTTGCTTTAGATCAAAGTGATATATTAATATTATTTCTAACAATTTAATATTCAATAAAAAATAACTTAAATTAATTAAATTGACTAATTCTAATATATAATAATATTTGTAATGGTATTTTTGTGGCATTTAAAATTAAAAAAAACAATTGTTTATTAAAAGGAAATTGAATAAAAATGTAATTATACATTTTTATCGAGACAACCACCTGTGAATAATTATTTAATTAAAAAAACCATCAAAAGCAACTTAGCCGAAGATGGGACCGTGGCAGATCGAATCGCCAACACAAATAGCCCCTAACCCGTGAATTTCATTAAAATCGTTAGAGCCGTTTTCGAGAATCCTATTCTATATATATAAATTCTTAAGAAACTTGTTGTTTAACAATTTAATAATTATTTTAAATACTTTACTGAAATTTGTTCATACAATCACACATGAACCAAGTCAAATCGATTTTCAAATTTTAATCGTTCTTTAAATTTGGCAGCCTCTAGGGCCTAAATCCATCACTGCAAGATTTAATGATTTGGGGTTTTATCATAAATACGAGCTTTGGTGCAATATTACAGCTCATTAAGATACAATCTTTTGATAGCTCCCCATATAACAATTGTTTTCTGATTTTATCAATTTTTAAATCGGAAAGCTAGACAATCTAGAATTTAAGAGTTTTTGTATTGAAAATACAAATATTTCAACATCAAAACGAACTCATTAGAACTTTCCGTTTTTGAGTTATCATAGATATATAGATATAGAGGCATAATATAGATAGAAAAATTATCTATCTATATATATAAAAGCCATTGTCAGACAGTACCCGTGGCGCAGCAAGGAACACGTGGGAGAAAAAGCAACTAATATTCAATGACAGTTGTTATATTGTCAAATTTTACAAATTAAACATCTCTATTCTCTATATTATTATCTATAATATCTCTATATATTAATATGTTCCTCTATATATTATAGCTTAGAATATTAGATTTACGAGGTGTCTCATTTGAAATTTTAGTAGACAAATTTATTAATTTTAAATACAATTATATATTAATATATATTTAGTTTTTTTGGAAATAATTCATACCGCAAAAATTAATTTTTTTTTTTTGAATTTAAGAAAAATATAAATTCTTAAAATTTTAGTAGACAAATTAATTTTAAAATATATATATATATATTATATATATTTAATTTATAATATAAGTTTTAATGAGATATGATTTAATGGGATAATGAGATTAATTCTTAATTTATTACTGCGCGGATCATTTGAAATTTTAGTAGATAAATTAATTTTAAAATTATTATGTATAATTAATTTAGAGACACTTTTTAGATAAATTTAAATATTGAAATGTATTATTTAAAAAGAAATAGGTTTCCAACCGATCGGGAATTTCGAGAGAAATGGTTGCATGCTCTAATAAAGTATTTATAAATCATTTAATGATATTTTTTCATATTTATTTGATAAATATTCATTATTCAAAAAAATATTTTTTTCAAAACATAATTACCGACAGCTAATAATCACATCTCGAGACGCTGCCCGCCAGGGCCACGAGGCCGGAGGGCCAAGCAGTACCTGGCGTACCTTAGGCACGCCAGGTACTGCTCGTATTTTAAAATAATTATTCTTCACATTTCAATTATTTTTAAATATATCATAAATAAGGAAAATATATAAATACCATAAATAAATTTTTTTTAATTAATTTGGTCGCTCGGCTATGTTTTATGGCCTTGACCTTTCATCAATTTCTTTTTTTTTTCAAAGTACCTTCAGATAGCTTACAGATCAATCCTAAAAGCATAGAACTTGCCTACCCTAAAGGCGTTGCCATATTTGAAATATTATTTCCGCGCCAGTTTTCGAAATTTCAATATATAAGGAGTATTGTTTTCACTCAAAATTTTATTTACTTGTCGTAATTTGAAATGTATAATTATGGAGTAAAGTTACAAAGTTTTTATTAACTCGCTTTCTTGTCTGTCTGTTTGTTCGGTACAAATTTTGCAATAGATTTTAAACTACATTTTTTATGGTTTGGGTTTGCTTGGTTTTATCTTATGTTAAATAATAATTTTTATAGTTAACAAAATTTTTTCAAGTTTTTTTCTAGCATACCCTTTTTAAAAAAATGTCACTTCTGGTCCCCGAGCCCGGGACCCGCGGGTGCACTAGGACCCTCCTTATGGGGGCCATGTTTTCCAGATTTTAGGTAGAACACCTTCGACATGCCAAACTTTTGTTAAATTTAGTTTTTTATCAAAAATTTTCAGCAGCTTTTTGAGAAATTTTGAAAATAAATAAATAATCTAAACATAATAGATACTATTAAAAATTTAAATAACAGAAGATTTAAAAAAAGCATGTCTATATTCAAGTGTTCATATTGACCAAAGTTCAACAAATTATTAACATATATTCAGAGGCATTTTTTGAAAACTACTTTTTTGGATCCTCTGCTCTTCTAAGGGCCAGTTCTGTCCCCTAGTAGCACAATGTTTCAAACTATATAGTAACTATATAGATTCTGGGAATCTATATAGTCGCTATATGGTTACTATATATGTAGTTTGAAACATTGTGCTAATAGAGTCGGTTGGTAAAGTCTTTGTAAAAGTTTACAAATGGTAAAATCTTAGAATTCACCTTTTGCCCGGCGGGATTGGCCACCCGGCCGGACATAAGGTGAATTCTAAGGTTTTATTTTGTTTCAACTTCTACAAAGACTTTACCAACCGACATGCAACTGGTCCTAAGTAACATTGGCTAACTCTATTGTAATGAATCTCTCACTCAACGATTTAATTACTTATTAATTTCATCTTCGCGTAATAATTTCCCCTCTCGTTATCAAATCCTGATTCTGATTATCGTGTATTAAAATTAAGTAGAATAACTTCCTCTACTACTTTAGTAGATCACTAAGCCTAAATTACTTAGTTTTAGATAAATCTTTTTAATGTCGTAATAGATACCAGGAAATAACAAAATAACAAGCTCCTTCTCTCCACTTAAAGGGTTAATCATCAAGCGAAATAAAGATAAAGGCCATAAGATGAATCATAAACGTGTATAGAGGCCGCCAAGAGTTGTTTGTTCAGAGGGGCGCAAAATCGGACAAAACGGAGAAGCTTAGCCAATAAAACTTCTCGTTTGTATTGGCCAGTTGGATACTTTGTATTATCATCAAACTTAATCAAAGATCAGACCATAAAGGGCCAGTAGCTGTGGAGAAACGTTATTAAAAGTGATATTGTTTCGAATTACGGTTCAGCAGGGACTTCACGAATGGGGTAAGGCTCTCTTGAGTGGGGATCATCAAAAACAGGAAAGCCAGAGAATAAACGTAAGTTTGGGAAAAGAGAAGACAATAAGAGAAAGTTAAAAACTCGCGATGAAGAATCTGGAGGAATCGAAGTACTCAGGGTGAAACCACCCCAATGAATAGTAGTTTGCAAGTAATTACTATGGAGATAAGACTCTAAAACGTAAGAAAAGTATATTATTGATCAGAATTTAAGTTATTTAGTTTATTTAAACCATAAAACAATAATAAAAAACTAGTGTGTTTATTTTAAAAATCCTAACCAATAGAAAAAAATTACAAAAATATCGTGATTTTTGCAATTTTTCATAAGATTCAAGTTTGATATGCGAGTGGAAGATGTTAACCGATTTTAATTTATTTTATATGACGTTTTACACTCACGAAATTTCACTTGTACTATTTTAGTAGTGAGCTGAAATTTTAATAGGATTTTTAATTTTAAAGAAAATGAATAGGTACATATAACTTGTACATTTCAAGTGTGTATTTTATTTAGTTTACTAGATACACTGGTTTGATAAATAAACAGACAGACATTTTTTTATCAACAAAATAGGGTACCATTTAACATTGAACAGAACCCTAAAAACAATTTGATAAATATGTTTATTTGTATTTCTCTTTATGAATCAACAATTCTGCTACTCTTGGCAAAACAAAATCTATAATTTTATATATAGGTATTTTTTTATAATTTATACCGTTGATCAAATTACAACAATTTAAATAATTTAGTATAGGGAGTCATTAATACAATGGGTACAATTGCAACAAAGAGTAGTATTTAAAACAACAATAATAATAAATATAGGTACTTTTTAACCTTCAAGCGGGCGCGCGGTCATTTGTAACAACAGCGGTCGCGCGTAGCCTAAAAGACCTATGGGATATTTCAGGGATTTAAAACACTAATTAATTAAAAATAATTTATTTTTTTGTATTCAGACACATTATCATTATGTTAGAACACAATTTGTTCAAATAAAAAAACTTAAACTCAGATAAAAACAAAATTATAAAATAAAATACAATAGGTAACTCAAATTTTCTTTGGATTCGAAAGCAATTTGGCAACACAAAATCTTCTCATATACTTCTAACTAGCTTTATGTAGTATAAAACAATCAAATTAATAAAATCAGTTGGCTCTATAAGATCAAATAATTAGAAATCAAAGTATTTATCATCAACTTTGGTCTAGTTTTCTGCAGAATTAGTTTCTTCGCCAAGATAACATTCATTGAAAATAAATCTAGTGTGAATAAGGACAGACGAGGGGTGAACCGCGATTAGAATTAGGTGTACACCGTCTTTGAAATTACTTGGAATTACTTTGAAATTCATTAGATAATCTATTGTCATTCATTTATTGTCTTCTACTTGGAAATGAAAGTGGAAGTGGAAGTAAGTGTACACGATTTTAGGTCGCTGTTCACCCCTCGAGGACAGGCTACTAGGGATGGGAAATGCATGCGATAAGAAATAACGATATTATGAACAGAAATGTATCGAGTGCGGTCGATTCGACTACACGCGACCACTTGAAGGTTAAATATAAAATATATACCTATATATTATTATACATTTTATTCTTAAGAGGACTCTTAATCCCGGCAATGAAAATTTTTAATATCTACATTTTATTAATATGGAAAAAAGCGAATTGCTTAAAAGACGGATTAGAAAATTTCACCCCGAAAGACAGAAAAACCTAGTTAAAACAACATGTCAAAACATCCTTTTTCTGATAAATGTGCTCAAAAAATAAATTGAATTTTCTATAATGTTGTATTAATGAGGCTGATAAATTTCTAGGCTGAATAGATTAATGCAAACAAAGCAGACAAGTGAACATGCTAACAAGTTAACAGGCAATGAGTCACGTAATTGAAACATTAAGCGAATCTCGGAGAAATGGCTGCGCGAGAAGAAAGGCCCATATGGCCCTGATTAAAAGCCCTGGCGATAAATATTAGTTTAATTCAAAGTCATTGTGATCATATATTATTAAAATGAAAGAGCCTGGGAGACATCATATGGCCAAGCCGAGCATCTTTCTATAGAGGGGGCGAATCACTAAATATAAGCTTCGATTTTTTAAAAGGGAAGGGCCGCAATGGTACTGATGGTAGGGCCGGAGGGGGAGGCGTTAAGCTCGCGTTTCAGAAAATCTGATTATGCCTAAGGCTTGATTGGAAATGAAATTTGTCAGTTCATGACAAAAGAATTAAGTTTTACAATTTATGATGGACAAGAAAAAAAGAGAGGTGTAGAGGGGAGAAAGAGGCGAGAAAAATGGGATTTCGGTAAGAATATTCATTTTTTTTTTAAAAAATTAAAATTAAAAATGAATTACTTGTTAGGTTTAACACGTTTGTGAAACATTAGTGAAAACTACCAAGAATGAAATACATTTTTAATTTCGATTGTATTAAATATGTTTTACCTAGTGCAGGCACATGCGTTTACAGTTGGCGCATTTCATCAGTTTTCTTTTTTTTTTTAATTCTCCTATGCAAAGCAGATTCTACCCTTGTCCCTGAGGTGTGAACCGCGACCTAATATCGTGTACAACTACTTCCATTTCCAATTTCATTTCCAAGTAGAAGACAATAGATGAAGGGACATTATTTAATGAATTCCAAAATAATTCCACATAATTCCAAAGACATCTACACCTAATTACAATCGCGTTTCACCCCTCGTTTGTCCTATATACCAACACCGACCATACTGTAAAAAAGTATAAAAGGTTTCTAGTTGTGTGGGGCATCTGAACTAGTATGTGTAATTTGACATTTTGTTTACTTGAGTTCATCATCTTATAACCCAAATATCTAACCTATTCATGACCCCTAAACAACTATATTATTTAATTTTATTTTCTACTTTTCGAGCTAAATGCAATAATTCAGTTTTTATTGCACGATATTACACAAATGAACCAATTTTAGAAAAATGACAAGTGTCTAATTTAGCCAAACGCGCTAACTCGGACCGAATCTCAACAGGTCTGGACTTGTAGGTATTTGGCATCTTTGCATTGCTGAAATGAGAGACTTTTTTAGTATTATAATTTCCCTAGATTAGATTCTAATGAAAGAATCGCCCACCAGCATATTATTTTATTAAATAATAAAAAAAAATGAAAATTTATTTACACTAGAGACGTCCTTATAAGTAATCAATAAAAAACTTAAATAAAAATTGTTCGGGGGTCGGTAGGCTAGGCGGTAGCGTGACAGCGAGCTAACCAGGGGACCCGGGTTCGAATCCGACTCGAGGCAGCCAGATAAAATCTGACCCCGGGGGTAGAGACAAATTTTAAAAATATAGCTAGTATCGTAATTGGGCTTATGGCTAGAAAGGCCGAAAAGCAAAAAAAAAAAAAAAAAAAAAAAAAATTGTTCATTTATGCTTATGTTGTTGTAAATACATCTCCTAAAAATCACAATAAAATTATTTTAAAAAAATGATGTTTTCTGCAATCTTGAATCAAAAGTTATATATAGCTGAAAATCTAATCAGTTCTCTGAATAGGAAATACGAATATTTTAGCACAAGAAAGAACTTTCTTTGATTTTCTGTTCTTTAGTTATCGTGACTATCTGAACCCAGAGAGAAAAAAATCATTGTAAAAATTATTTTTTTCCTCAAGTTACAGACAATTTGAGAATTTTCGTGTGAATTCAAAATTAGGCTCGTTCTGGAGGCAGGCGATTAATTAAGTTCTATTGAATGAAAATATCTTACTCGAATTAATTTAAATAAAATACTAAAAAGTTCGATTAGATCAATTCTTCAAAAAAATCTGAGATTAAGTAATTTTTTTTATATTGCGCCTGTCAATACTAGACGAACTTTCTACTTAACAATAATTCAGAAGCAAAATAAGATCCTCATTCATCCCAAGATTCTACAAGCATTCCCTGGTAATGAGCTTAGAAAGCTTATATAAATAAATAAATAATGATCTTTATTATCCAATATAAAGAAAGCTTATATAGTCGCATTGTATTTAAATGGTTTCTTTTCCGAGGCTTAATAGATAATAATATAGCAAATGATTAGCTTCATGGATATGAATAATTAGGATTCCTGTTGATTGGCCTCTCAAATGAATATAGATGGCTTTGCAATATATTATCTGCTCGATGATATTCCAGGTTCTAATCTACAAAGGTTATTGAGATTGTATCTAATCATAACAAGAAGAGAGAAATCCAATCTGCTTTGATCGATCCGAATACATCTTTGGCAACCGTCCACGTGGACGATGTTAGTGGGATCTAATCAGTTCTCTGTCCTCAACAGGCCAGACGAGTGCAATGGCCACACCAATAACCCTCTAACGAGGACCAAGCAATTTATGGTTAAAGAGAGCCTCTCACCATCCCTATAGCTCGCCTGCTAATATACGTAATTGCATTAATAAGGTAATCGAATTGGAAAGCGCATGTGTCAATATTTGCAACAATTTTTGTATTTACAGGTGGAGAATTTTAAACTAGCAATAAAAAGTAGAGATATTGCGTTCTATTTCTGTGGTTTAGACCAGTTCTTCTTAAACTGTGGGTGACGACCCTCAAGGGATCACAAAAAATTTGGCAACAGTAAAATTTTTTGAACACGTAATAATAACGTATAATAATAATAAAGAACAGAGAATAATAAAATATAGACTCAGTCAAAAGCATAGGTATTTAAACCATTACGTTGCTTCTGTTAGAGCTATGTACTTGTACCAAATAAATGTTTTATGTTAATTTTTATATGTATAAGTATTTGTATGATATACGTACTTACATACCTGAGAATCATGCAAAAATTATCCGGGAGAAAGGGGTCGCAAAGAAAAAGTTTAAGAAACTCTAGTTTATGCGGTTAGAGGTTATAATTATTGACGATGCTCACGACAGTAAGGACATTTAGATGTAGACCATCAGTAGTGAACAGCAAAGACCGGATACATAAAAAATCCATTGAGACCGATCATATCTTTTCAATTTAAAACAACTCATCACAACATTTTTTTTACCAGGAAGCTTTTTTAATTGTTATTTATATTAATTTATAATCGTAGTACCCAAACTTGGTCTCCTATTTAGGTCTAGACGCTGTTATACTCCCAGTCAACTTCTTATACTGTATAAGGCTCAAATTCGTCCCTGTCTCGAATATGGCTCTCATCTGTGGAGGGGTGACCTCCAAGCATTCTCTTGCTACACTGGATGCGATTCAGAAGCGAGCAATTAAACTGATAGGAGACCCGGCTCTAACCAACTCACTCGACTCCCTGGCTCACCGAAGAACCGTTTCTGCCCTTTCCATGTACTACAGATACTATCACGGTGTCTGTTCAGTCGAGCTGAAATCAATTATCCCCCCTAAAGCCCTCTTTGAGAGAAACACGCGGTTTTCGAACGCTCAGCACCCCTTCGCTGTCAAATTGGAGAAAAATCGAACAAGCGCTTTCGCCAACTCTTTTATCCCTATGACCTCCAGAGACTGGAACTCGCTCCCTGCCACCATCTTTCCCGCGACTTATAACCTTCAGCTCTTTAAGATCCGTATCCACAGATACCTTCGACCCCCGCCCAGCCCATAAAATTCCTTCTTCATCTTTTCACAATGGAGGGGCCAACCCAGGCCTTTAGAGGTTGCACCTTCTTGGTGTAACTCCTTCTCTCATCATTTTCATTAAAAAAAACTAACCCTGAACAAACTTATATAATCCCAATTGCTCAAAAAATTGTAATTGATGTTTTAACTAGTAGCATAGTGGAGTCTCAACTGCAAAAGCATTCAGATCAGATAGGGATGATAAATGGGATGTTTATTTAAGTTGGTTCCCGAAGAGAAGTGAATAATCTGCCGGACACATCAAAGTGTTAAATGTCGATTGTTGGGAATTCCGTGACTAAGCCACGCCAATCTCGGTTCTCTCTATCCCCTTGTTTTCTTTCCAGAGATACCATTCAAATTCGAAACGGGGATTTTATCAAACCATTGTGAAGAAATTTATTACCAACTTGGTTTGGTAACCCTCCCATTCGCCATTAGCATAATTATAAATCGAAGCAATCAGCAATCAGCTGCAAGTGAAGGTGTTAAGTCGGTTTGTATGTTTCCCTTAGTAATCCCATTCCAGCCCGCTTAACAGCGAACTCTCTTGAGCGCCCCTTCGCAAACACTCAAGTAATTCCCCGGCTACCCGCTGTTTGCTTCCAGCCAAAAGAGGGACGTCCCCCACCTGGCTGCTGTTACTGATGCTCCTGCTACTACTCTGCTATATTGCTAATTTCATCCGAGCCATGTTATGCTAAAGCTAGTGTAATAATTTCCAAGATGCATTTACTAATATCATCACTTAAATAGTAATGCAAACTTTTTTCCGTTTTCACGGAGTATCATCTTGGATGAAAACGTAGGTTCATTAATTTTTTATTCGATACTAATAAAAGTTGCATTGTAAAATTGAATTAAAAATAAGTGGGGCAAAAGTTGAATTTTTTAATATTGCTTAACATACTAACTAACAGGATCCATTTTTTTGTATAAAAAGAATATTTATTTAATGAAAATTAGTAAAGTAATGCACTAATATTTCCTCCGAGTTCAAAGCCAATGGCTCTAGCCCCTTGTGGCCGCTAGTTGACGTTAAATGGAAAAGAAAAAATGAAAGGTTAAAATATTTTGACTTGTCCACAATTTTATTTTAATAAAAAAATCAATGAATAATTAAAATAAGTAGATTCATAAAGAAAAATCAATGAGGTGGTCCTCTGCATGATGCAAATAAATATATACACATATACCAAATATAAATATTAGGGCAGAGGTTCCCCAACCTCTGTGCCCGCGGGCACGCCATGGCGCCCGCGGAACGATTCGGCTGTGCCCGCCTCTCACTGTTCGACAGAGACAGAATTTTTTTCATAAACATTATTTTAAAATACGCCGAAGGCGCCAAATCACGAGGCACATAACTCTGATTGCTTAGGCGATCATCGGCTCACTTCCCGGGTTTTTTCCGCGTGTACATGGAGTGCCGATGCGCAAAAAGCATTCCCGCCTGGAACCGCGTTGTTGTCATTGTGATTGCTGTCCTGTTCGGGTCGCGACAGTTAGATAAGAGACATGTTCGCCAGACGAAACACGAATTAGGAGCTTTCTATAAAAAAATTAACAGGCTAAAAGCGAGGCGCGTAATTTATTGTATTCATAAGCGATGATCTATTAATAAGCTATTATTATTGAGGAGATAGTTATATAGTTCTTGTTATAATATATTGATATCATCATAATGCAGAACAGACTTGACGCTATAACTTATTGATATTATATTGTAGTTCAATTATTATTATTTTTATTATTTATTTTAGCCCTAAAATGAGTAAATGAGTGAGACTAAGTAAAAGACAACTGACTAATTTTAACACTGACTGGGAGGAGTTATATTATTTCGTTAATTTGAAAAATAAATGCGTTTGTTTGTTGTGTGGTAGTAGCATTGCAGTGCCGAAAAAACATAACGTTGAACGACACTTTCAGACAAATCATGGCACTTTTAATGTGAATTATCCTCTTAAATCTGAAGTAAGAAAGAAAAAATTTGTAATCTAAATCAAGTCTAACAGCACAACAGGCTGTTTTCACTAGACATGTGGAAAATTCTAAAAAGGCCACTATTGCTTCTTTCAAAATATCTCACATGCTCACAAAAAAGAAAGAAACCTTTCATTGATGGTGAGTTGTTTAAGAACTATTTTTTACTGGTGCCGATTGTTTGTTTGATGGATTTTCTAACAAACGTGGGATTGTCTCAGCAATACAAGACATACAGTTGTCAAATAACACAGTCACAAGAAGAACACATGCAATTTCAACAGACATACAAACTTGAGCTAAAAACTGACTTGGAAATATGTGACTGTTTCTCGCTACAATTGACGAGTCAACAGATATATCAGACACTGCACAGTTATGCAGGTATGGTGAGAATGGTGTTTAGTAACTTCACAGTAAAAGAGGATATGTTACAAATATGCCTATGAAAGGACATGACAAGGGTGAGGATATTTATAATACACATTCAAAACATACGCTAAGTCAATAAATATGCCTTTGCACAAGCTGTCTGCAATAACCACTCGATGGGGCGCCAGCAATGATGAGGTAAAAACAAAAGATTTAGTGCCCTCTGCATGAAGGATGATTCATTTTCAAACTTCATGTCCTACCATTGCTATTATCCACCACGAAGCTCTGTGTTGTAAAATTTTGCCATTTGAACTCGTCATGAAAATAGTTACAAAAATAATCAATTCTTATTCGAGCAGCTCCTTTGCAACACCGACTTTTCAAGGCCCTGTTAGAAGATAATGAAGATAAAGAACATGATCTTATTCTGCATACTGAAGTACGTTGGCTCAGTAAAGGAAAGGTTCTTACAAGATTTGTGGAGTTCAGTTGAAGAAATAAAAACATTTATAAACGATAGAAAGGAAAATTATGATGAACTAGCTGACTCTGGCTGGCTGATTGATTTGGGATTTCTCACAGACATCATGGAAAAATTGAATTCTTTAAATTTGGAGTTGCAGAGTAAAGACAAAAGCATAGCTGAAATGATAAGCTCTGTAAAGTCATTTAAAGCTAAATTGGATATTTTGATATCACATCTGCAGATCAATTCTCTCGTGCATTTCACTCATATGAAGAAAATGCTAGGTGACAATGAATTCAATGGGACATTATTTATTAAGCATCTTCAGGGAATTCAAAAAAGCAAGCAGTTTGAAAGAGATTTTTGCAGTTTGCCAACTTATATTGAGCCATATCGTTTCCTTTCGCCGTATCGATCCTTTTACTTGCCAAAATGATATGTTATACGAGCAGCACGTTTTATGTAATGCGCAGATTTTGTTCAGGTAAGACAGAAGAACTAAAAAAGTTAGAAATTTTTGGACCTTAAGAATGATATTTTGCTAAAATCCTTAATGTCAGAGGACTTTTGGAATACAGTCGGATGAGAGAAGAAGTTCCCATATGTTGAAAAAGCGGCACCATAAAATTGAATCATTTTTCGGTCCAGACATATTTGTACTGAATCGTGTGTTTTTCAAACATGAACTTAATAAAATCAAGGCTGATAGTCTCGATTCACCGATGAGCATCGCTGTGATTGTCTGCTAACAGGATTATCGTCGTACGCTCCTCATTATGAAGCTCACAGGCCAATGAAATGCAATGCCAAAGATCACATTGACTTTGTTATATTTTTTAGTTAAATGCACCTTCTTTGTACTTGTGTGTTTTGTTTACTTTCTTTGCAGTTTTGTAAATACATTTCTCTGTGTGTATGCAATTTGAAAAAAAATGTAAAATAATTTTTATTATTTGAAACATTTTGTTTATTATTTATTAATACATTATGACTATGAAAATAAGAAAATAAATTATGGGAAAATGACAAGTTATGGAAGAGTTTGTCGATTTAAAATAGGTAGTGCCGCCACCCTACCGATATTTAGAATGTGCTCTAGAGTAAAAGGTTAAGAACCCCTGTATTAGGAGTGTCCTTTATTTATGAGATGATTTTATTTTTGCAGCGCCACCTAAATTTTTAGTTTATGGTCTAAAAAATATATACAGCTCTTAATATTCATATTAAACCGTGACCTAAAGACGATACATTTCCCATTTAAGTAACTGATGAGATTTTGTAACTTTTTCTTTTTAACAAGTAAATACACAGCAACGAGAAATTCATATTCATATAGGAAATTGAACATCTAAAAAAAGATCTCTATGATCTTTTGATAAATTCACTTTAACTTTAACTTCGAATAACTCTCGAAAAAGTGAATTTATCAAAAAATTATAAGAGATCTTCTTGTAGAGAGTTAAATTTCCGACAAGAATATGTATTTTTTGTTGATGTATGTTTACTTGTTCAAAAGAAAATAGTTAAATGTAATAAGTTGCAAAATCCCATATTATTTAAATGGGAAATGTTATGCTAAAGAGTAAGCTAGTGTAATAATTTCAAGATGCATTAACTTAATATCATCACTTAAATAGTAATGCAAACTTTTTCCGTTGCACAGAAGTATCATCTCGGATAAAAACGTCTATGTTCATTAATTTTTTATTCGATACTAATAAAACTTGCATTGTAAAATTGAATTAAATATAAATGAGGCAAAAGTTGAATCTTTTAATATTGCTTAACACAATAAGAACTAGCTCGATCCATTTTTTTGTATAAAAAAAGTAATATTTGTTTAATGAAAATTACTAAAGTAATGCACTAATATTTCCTCCGAGTTCAGAGCGAATGGCTCTAGCCCCTTGTGCGCCGGTAGTTGACGTTAAATGGGAAAGAAAAATGAAAGGTTAAAATATTTTGACTTGTGCATAATTACATTTTAACAAAAAGATCGATATATAATTAAAATAAGTAGATTCATAAAGAGAAATCAAATGAGGTTGTCCCCTGCGCCGATGCGAATAAATATATACAAATATATCAAATATATATTAATTAAAATTCTTCAAGAACACTAAGTGATTTGATTTACACTGCTTAGTATTATTTTTCTGGTTTCTAATTTAGTCGTTTTATAAAATGCGTTAACAGTAAAACACCTGTTCACATCCCCCTGAAATACAATCACTCACCTTATTATTTTTATTTCTTTTATTTATTTATTCATTTAATCTTTTTAATCTTAGTAAAACAAAACAAAAAATATTCCATGAAGGGGTTATTACTTTTTTTAAATATTTAAATAAGTAATTAAACTAGTTTTGAATTTATTTTACTTATCCGACATGATCTAAAATAATGCTTTCAACGTGTTTTATTTTTTATTGTCATTTAAATGCATATAGAATTTCAAAGAATTCTAATTTCTATAATTTTTCTTCCTTTTCGCCCTCTCTACACCCGAGCGGTGTTTTTAAACGCTATATACGAGTATATTTACATATGTATTCATATTAGTAGAAAATAAAGTTGTTCACATCTCTTTTATTAGTATAGTTAGATAGATTATAGAACAGTATAAATGTTTATTTTATTCATTCTTTAGGGAGTTATCTTTTATTGGTGTTTCACCTGGCGTTAATTATTTATTAACTGTTCATTTTTTTGAATCTATATATAACAATGAGGTTATTCTCTGCTCGATGCAAATAAACATTTACCTATATACTTGTATATCTGTATATAGAAAAGAAAAAAATTATTTTGCTGATTCTCAAATAAAATCAAAAAATGACTTCGATAATTTGATGGAATTTTTTTTTTAATTTTTATGGATTTTCTTTTTTAAATTTGATAGTACATGGCTAATTGTCTAAAACGTTATAGTGGTCCCCAACTTTTTTGAGTTTAAAGGGGAGTGAGGGGGTCCATATAGTTCTGGGTTCTGAATAGTTCCAAGAAAAATATGTAATACCCGGAAAAATTTATGATTAATGTTGAGGGACAACCTGGAACATAAACCTTGTTCTTGTACGGGTTTACTGGACCGCCTCTTAGAACAACAAGACTAACAATTTGCATGAGGGAGGTGAGGGAATGAGAAAACTAAACTGTTATTCAACAAAAGTAGAAAAAATAACCTTATAATTTCCCATGTGAATGTGCGATACTTTATTAATTCTAGGAACACATACAAATATATAATAAATGATAAATAAATAAGCGCTCAACTTTATACAACAGGGTGTAAGTTTGAAAAAAATTTAATAGGATTTTTTTGCAACGAAATTTTCTCTGGAGAGAGACGGACTGGTAGAAATTTTAATTGAATGTAATGGAAGGCAGCCCAGAGGTAGTGAGGAAAGAAAAAAATTAACACATATAAAATAAGGTGTAATTTATTGGAATCCTTCCTCCTTTCTTTTCAAACTGACGTTTCGGAGGATTTTTCCCTCCTTCTTCAGGGTTTCAAAGGGTCAATGAATGAAACAGTTTTTGAACACTACTGTGGAGAGAAGAAGGAAACATTTTATTTGTTTCATTCATTGACCCTTTGAAACCCTGAAGAAGGAGGGAAAAATCCTCCGAAACGTCGGTTTGAAAGGAAAGTGAGGATGAGATCTAAATAAATTACACCTTATTTTATGTGTGTTAATTTTTTCTTTCCTCACTACCTCTGGGCTGCCTTCCATTACATTCAATTAAATTTTAATAGTTTTAAACACTAAATTTTATTATAATAATAAAACTTGACAAAGATGCGAGGTAGGTTTTCGGTGAGGGAATGATTCGTTTTTTAAGGACCAATTTAAAAATATATTTTTTGACTTTTCCGATTGTCGTATTTAAACTATATACACATTTATGTATAATCAGTACTATTATATATGAATAAATAATAAGATAGCAGACAATTATAAGAAGCTTTTCGAATTAGATCTTTGAATCTATGTGAATTTGGCGTTTGTGACACAGTGAGGGAATGATTATTAGGGTATTTACTTGAACATATATTTTTTATTTATGATAAAAAAGATAAATCTGTTTTATAAATTGGTACGTCTAGGGATCTAGTTTCATAAAAAATTCTTTGTTACTATAACTTAGAATCCCATTTTAAAGGAATCAACAAGGACATCAATTTCGATTTTTTTAAAAATCAGCCATATATAACATACATACATATATAATTTATTTATTTGTTATAGAGAATTAGCATATATATAGATTATATTCTTTATATAAATATGTATATCTACATTTAGTTCCGTCAAGCAGAAGACAACCTCATTGATTTCTCTTCATAAATCAACAACTCTACTAGTCTCGGCAAACAAAATCTTCCAATTAAGTCTAGATTTTGTTTAGATTTTTGAAATAATTTGAGTCGTTAAAGATGTCTGTTTAGTTGTGCACCCTTGTAGAAGAATTTCTACAATTTATGTCGAATCTCGCTCAAACGGTTCACTGCAAAATTTGCAAAAAGCGAACCGAGTCTTGAAAAAGTTTTTTTTTCATTTTTCTTGGTCTTATCTTTTTCAAACTTTGCTTAAGGGAATGTATAAGTAATTAAAATCTGTCAACTAAATTACATTCTATTGATCTCTACATATTATTATCCTCTGACAAATTAAATAAGCTCGGAGTTGGATTATTATACATATATATTACTTGCTGAATGACGCGTAGCTGCGTGAACAGGTCAAAAAAATGATAATATCTTACTTCCAAAATACTTTAGATGTCAAATTTATTCTTATCTATCGTTTATAAGAAGAGAATAAGAGAATTCATTATATTTTTTTGTTAATTTTAATTTGAGTCATTTTCAGACGCTGATAGTTAGAAAAATCACACACAATGGTGAGTTTGGGACTCTCTAAATTTTAGTATATTTGGGATCAGACGGTCGTAGAGAATTGAAAAAATATATTTTATTTGAAATATCTAAAATAAAAAAAATTGTCGAAAAAGGAAAAAAGTGGTAAGGCCTTGTGAAATTTCTGATTTTGACAAAAAATTTGAAATATTCAAATTATAGAAATTTTAGTATATTTGAGATCAGACGGTCCTAGAGAATTGAAAAAATATATTTTATTTAAAATGTCTAAAAAAAAAAAATTGTCGAAAAACGAAAAAATGGCAAGGTTTTTTTTTTTTTTTTTTAAATGTCAGTTTATTCAGCAAATTTATATACATATGATTTTTTTATTTTAGGTCCCCTAACATTCTAGGACCATTGTGTTAATATACTTGATCTAACCTACATTGCCTTGGATGACATTCGGGGTTATTACATTTTTTTTTCTATTTTACAATTATACAATATTATTTTACAAAACTTTTTTTACAAAGTGAGAATTATTAATTAAGTATTTGGAATACTTTTGGCGAGGCTATATATAGATAGCCTTGTGAAATTTCTGATTTTGACAAAAAATTTCTCCTCACAGAGTAATTTTAAAAAGGAAAAAATTAAAGTAAATAAATAAAAAAATAAACTTAAATATTCAAACTGAGGTGACTGTGGGTCAGTGGTTAGAGTGTCCTGGCCTGAAATACGCTGGTTCGAGACTGAGTCTCCGCAGATATTTGCAGTCACCTCTTCTTGGAAAGCAATGGCAACCTACCAAGAGTATAATTGCCTAGTAACCTCTCCAAACTAGCCGTTCGGAACCGGCGTTCAAAAGTAGGTCCCGTATGTCTCTATAAAAACAGCTAAACACACTCAGCACAGTTATATGTGGAGAGGAGCCAAACGTCAGGGAGACCTTATATGGCACTTAAAGAAGAAGATACTTAAACTATTTCAGGGATACCCCACACTCAATGATAAAAAAAGCATTTTTTTATTTTGGACCCCAGAAAAATTCGACCCTTACCAAAATATTTATTTAAAGAAAATTTGAATGAGATGATTTTACGATTTAGTTTACGAGCTATAATGATAGTCGGCACATAGAAAGACAAAGTAGCGCCCTAATAGGATCCTTTTTTACTTTTTAAACGATACCCTAAAAATACCACAACTTCTACATAATTAAAAATTAAAACTAAATTTAATAACTACCTATGTAGAATTAATCGAAACTTTGATATAAAAAATATTAATATATACTTTTTTGCCCCTAAAACAATCCAATTTCTATTCCACTTTTATTAGAGTTTTACTAGGTAGGTAGGTAAGGAACCCTAAAAATAATAATTTCTACATAATTAAAACTAAATCTAATAACTACCTATGTAGAATTAATCGAAACTTTGAAATAAAAAATATTAATATATACTTTTTTTGCCCCTAAAACAATTCAATTTCTATTCCACTTTTATTAGAGTTTTACTAGGTAGGTAGGTAAGGAACCCTAAAAATAACTTCTACATAATTAAAACTAAATTTAATAACTACCTATGTAGAATTAATCGAAACTTTGAAATAAAAAATATTAATATATACTTTTTTTGCCCCTAAAATAATTCAATTTCTATTCCACTTTTATTAAAGTTTTACTAGGTAGGTAGGTAAGGAACCCTAAAAATAACTTCTACTTAATTAAAACTAAATTTAATAACTACCTATGTAGAATTAATCGAAACTTTGAAATAAAAAATATTAATATATACTTTTTTTGCCCCTAAAACAATTCAATTTCTATTCCACTTTTATTAGAGTTTTACTAGGTAGGTAGGTAAGGAACCCTAAAAATAACTTCTACATAATTAAAACTAAATCTAATAACTACCTATGTAGAATTAATCGAAACTTTGAAATAAAAAATATTAATATATACTTTTTTTGCCACTAAAACAATCCAATTTCTATTCCACTTTTATTAGAGTTTTACTAGGTAGGTAGATAAGAGCTAGGTAGACGAGATATAATAAATATTTAAAATTCATATCAGACCTCGTTCTCGTTCTTCTTCACGGCTATTAAGAATTTTATGATCTTCCTGGAATAATTTACCCAGAAAAAAGTTATACACTATTCTCTATATATTTTTATTTATATTAAATAGAATATATACATATAAACTTGTACTTAAATGTTTAAAATGAAATTTAAAACAATTTCCTCGTTTGATTTCCAATGAATATATTTATTTGAAATAGTTTCAAGTTTGAAAGTTTCTAAAAATGAATTAAAACTTGAATTGAATCGTCTGCTGTGTGGCCAAAGGGATGCGGGGGTGCAAGGGGTGTATAAGTCAAGGACGGGGCTTGAGGGGTTGGATCCACCCTCAATATTCCAATGTGTCTATTTTCGGACGAGATGATTTCACTGTGATATTATATTCAGTAACTTGTTTGCATTATTATGCAGCTCACATGAGAGCCACTGAGTGGTGCATCTTGCATTTGCATTGGAAATATTAGAGAGCCACGAGTGCTTTCCTCACGACATAAATCGCAACCCTAAATTTAGAACCAAGGGTGAAAAGCGTTAGGCAAAAGAGCGCCCTAATAGGGCGGCAGAGAGAGCTAGCCAAAACATAATAACCTCACAGTTGGCACAATCAAGGGCTAGCAGAGGGCTCTTTAAAAGCATATATCGCTTTTTTTTCATGGGTTTTCAAATTAACACAAAATTAAGTCAAAATTTATTGGTTGGAGATTTTGAATTAAGGAATTATCGGCCTATGAAAAAATGTGATTTTAATTTTTTATTATTCATTTGAATTTTCAATGAACTCTGGTGGGCTCGTTGCCTTTCTATTATATCAAATAATATATCTACTCTTATTAAACGAGCAAAAATTGTATATATATATATATATATATTTGTATCTTGGTTCTATTTTGAAAACGGCTCTACCGATTTTGATGAAATTCACGGGTTGTTTTTGGGGTGACAATTCGATCTGTCACGGTCTCATCTTCGACAAAATTGTTTTTGATGGGTTTTATTGTAATCAAATTAATTATTCTCAGGTAGAAAGATTTCATTCTTAAGGTTTTAAAAAAGTTTTCCTTTTACTCTTGTACCCAGACAGACAATGGGATGGGTTAATTGTTCTCAAAAGCCTTGAAGAACTATTGTGATTGTGGTGTGTTGTTGTCAAGCATTAACTAAACCCGAACAAAGCTCGGTCTTCCAGGTATATATATATATATATTTGCATTTTTTTTTAAACGGCTCTAACGATTTTGATTAAATAAACTCTGCTATTAACAAGTTTTTGAGGATGAGAAAGCGATCTTGATCCGGAGCGGGGTGGATGTGGTGGGCCAGAAGGTGGGGGCAGTGGTGGGGGATCCGGGGGTAGGGCGAGGTTTCGGAGGTGGGGTCGAGCAGGGTGGAGGTGGGGGGTACAGTGGTCGAATACTATATAGATATATTTCTATTTTTTTAATTTGAAAACGGCTCTCAAATAAAAATCGACCTTTTTTATCAGAATTTTAAATTAAAAATAATTTTAAAATAAAGATTTTAACTGAAGGAAGAAGTTACCGAGCATCGGTCGGTCCCTCCAGTTAATTTATACTATGATGACAAAAAAAAATATTTTTTAGGTAGATTTCAAATAAATATACTATATTGAATTCACTCTCATGGTGCGACATCCGGAAAATTTCATTATAGTTTTTTTCGATGATGGCTCCTAGACCCCAAAACCACCCTCCATTCAAAATTGTATATATCTGTGTGGGTATGTGGAGGAGGGGGTGTGTATCGCAATTTTGTGGGTTCGCTGCAGGCCGCAACGTTCAACCGACTCCAATAAAATTTGGCACAAAATTTAGTCTTGATGTAAATAAGAACTGATTAGTTTTTGGTGACTTCAGCCCCAAGAGGGTGGAAACGGTGTTTTTTTTGGCTTTTCGGTCTTTCTAGCGATAAGCTAATTTACGATATTATTTATTATTTTTTAAATTTGTCTCTACCCCGGGGTCAGATTTTAGCCGGATGCCTCGAGTCGGATTCGAATCCAGGTCCACTTGGTTAGCAAGCTGGCATGCTACCCCTAGCCTAACCCGACCACCAAGATGGGGGGGGTGAAATCATAAAAAATTCATAACAACCTTAATATGAATGATACCAGTTTGGCTGCTAATATTCTGCTAATTAATCACTACAACTTGTGTCTAAAAAGTTTTTGTTAGGAGCTGTCTAAAGGGAGGTAGAGCCCCTTCGAAATCTACCTCTTTCTACGGTAAATTCCTATAGTAAATTAAAGAGGACAAAATTTATTGTAGATTAAAAAAAAATTCAAAAGTAGTTCGATTTTTTATGGGGATCCAAAAAAACAGGCCCACTGATCTCTTTTGAATATCCCAAAAACTCGCAATTTTTTTCGATTTTTTCCCATTTTGACCATGAAAAAGTACGTTTCCGACAAAGACCACTCTATACATTTTTAAACTAGATTAAATTTGCTACAATTCAAAAAAGTTTCATCTTCATTGGATAATATAATAGTAACCCGTGCCGCAATGAGGTTGAAGTTTTTGAAAAACTGCAATTTTTGCATCCATTTTTCTCAAAAATCGCAGTTTTTTCCTTCATAAAATGAAAAACCACTCATCTTAGAAACTTGATTTCTTGCCTCATTCTCTAGGAGATTTCGGTGACTTGAAAGTTTACCTGGACGACTTATTTTTTTTTCCAAAAATTGCATTTTTCAAAAAAACTTCAACCCCACGGCAATATTATCCAAATTATCCAAAACGTGCTCATTCATGGTCAAAAAGGCAAAAAATCAAAAAAAGCGAGAGTTTTGCGATATTCAAAAGTGATCCGGGATGCTGTTTTTTGATCCCCATAAAAGATCAAACTACTTTTGCATTTATATTCGACGCAAACGTGTAATTCCTTGTGCTCTTTAACTTGCTACAGGGGACGGTTATTTACAGAAGATGGACCGTTTTCGAGCTATAAGCATAAAAACTGGAAAAAGTCCGAAAATTTCGAGGTTTTCCGGACACCAAAAGCTGTCCCCCACACTTTCAAGGTCGCAAACTTAGATTTGGCATACCTACACCATACCAAACGATCCAGAAAATATTTTCCGATGTAAGCTGACCCCCCCATGAAAATTTTCGGCGTCACTGCCTATACAGGGTGATTCACGGTCGATGGCACGTTAGACGTTTATGGACAGCGGAATGGAGGATTTTTCTGAAAATTAAAATTTCACCTACATTTTCTTACCTTTCCTATCGATCAAAATATTTTCAGCATTACGGATGTTTTTGTCACCGAAAGCCAGGAGAATCTCATTTTTAAATAGAACACCATAATAATGTTTAGAAATCGCCTTTATTAAAATACTTTTTGTTAGCTTTATTTCCTATAATCAACTATTTCTATTGGTTTTCGATATAAAATACTTCAGTAAATATAGCCTAAAACATGGCCCTAATTAAACTTTGAATAAATTAGTGCTCAACAATTCATTAAAAGTTGATATTTTCGTAGTAGTTGACACCCCAAGTATTTAATTTACGCCGAAAAATCGACTCTATATTACAGGGGGTGCTAAGATAACCGCTATTTCCGTTATTCATAAAAGGGGTCAAAAGTTTGTTTTTTCAAATAAACTCCCATGCCAAACTACAGCCTTTAGATTACACCACACTTCGCAATGATAGAAAGCTTGACAAACCAGAAGTATAAAGCTGTGTGGATGGAACATCATCTGAATCGTTCTCCACAAACTCTGGTGTTCCCCAAGGCTCCGTAATCTCCTCCACACTCTTCCTGATTTATATAAACGACCTTATTGATCAAACGGCAAACCCCACTCATTGTTACGCCGACGATAGCACTCTACACGGCAAACCCTCACTCCTGAATGAATCGAATCAATATCGCCTCCTCAATTACTCTCGACCTAGACAAACTGAATAAATGGGGCTCTCAAAATTTAGTTAACTTTAATTCAAACAAGACTCAATGTTGTCTAATTTCTAGGCGCGAAAATAAAGATTTCCCTGATATTCACTTCGATTCGAATACCCTGAAAATGTGTGACAGCCTATCCATGTTGGGCGTCTCTGTCGCATCTGACCTGTCTTGGAATGAACACATCTCCTCTTGTGGCGAAATCTGCAGCAAGGAAGATTGGCTTCTTATTCAGGTCCAAGCGATTTTACAAACCCCCCACAACTTCTCACCATCTACAAGGCCCAAATCCGCCCCTGTCTCGAATACGGCTCTCATCTGTGGAGAGGAGCCTCAAAATATTCTCTTGCTACCCTTGATGCAATTCAGAAACGAGCCGTCAGGCTAATTGACGATTCTACCCTCACCGACTCCCTCGACTCGCTGGCTCATCGAAGAGATGTCTCTGCCCTTTCCCTTTTCTATAGATACTATCACGGCAGGTGCTCTGATGAGATAAAATCAATGAAATTCCCCCCAAAGCATGCTTTGCACGCAGCACTTTGCCGTTTTGCCGACTCCACAGCTGCTCTTCGCGGTCGAACTGGAAAAGTGCCGGACCACCTCATTCGCGAATACATATATCCCCATGACTTCCAAGGAACTGGAACTCTCTCCCAGCCTCTGTCTTTCCCAGCACCTATAATCTTCAAACCTTCAAAACCGGAGTGCATAGACACCTCCGCTCCACCCCCTCTCACTTAATCAACTTTTCATTCTCTTTGGTAATGCAATGGTCTTTCGAGATCCATAGGGGCTGCATCTTTACCTGGTACACCCCTTCTTGCACTCGATTGCATTACATATAAAAAAATATTGCTATATATATTACTCAATAAATTGAAAGACGAAGAAAAATGCTTTAAGACGATATATCATGTTCCTCATACCTAAAACATCAAGTTTTCTTAATAAAGCCGCTTTTTCGTGAAAACATTACATTTTAATAAATTTAATTTTAACTAACCATCAGCAATATCAAGCTTATGACAGTTTGTTGGACTATTTATAAGTAACTTATAAACGGTTTATTGACTGATGTTCAAAAAAATCTCCCAAAATGATCGCAAATATTGATTATTCAAACGAAGTTCTTATAGTACAAAATAAATAATTTCATAAGAACTTCGTTTGAATAATATGGAGTCGATATTTTCATGCAAATTAAATACTTGGGGTGTGTCTAAGCTATCACCAAACTATCAACTTTTAATGAATTGAGATCACTAATTTATTCAAGTTTAATTAGCTAGAGCCGAAAGTGACTAACTTTTGGACCATATTTAACACAAATTATTTTTTATCTCGAAAACCGATAGAAATAGGTATAGGACAATATTAATCAAAAAGTATTTTAATAAAAGGGCGGTTTTAAAAACGTGTTAATATACTGGGTCTTCCATTTAAAAAAATAAAGTTGACAAGACTTTTTCGATGGAAGCCTAAACGTCGCAATGCTGAAAATATTTTAGATCGATAGAACAGGTAAGAAAATGTAAGGTGCTAAATTTTCAGAAAAATCCTGCCTTCCGTTTTCCATAAACGTCTAACGTGCCATCGACCCTGAATCACCCTGTATAGGTAAGTGCTTACTGTATAAAACATTTTCCTTATTTTAAGTTAATTATTCTAATTATTTATATGATTTATGTGTATATAGAAGACGGGAGGAAGGGTGTGTAATCGTCTTTGCCAAAAAGCCTCGGTGAATTTTCCCAGTGGCCAACCAGACAGACAGACAAGGGAAGAGCCTCTAAAAACGGTCATACAGAAACGATTGAAATATCGCGTGCCGAGTGCTCTCTCTGCTCGGTTTCTATGTCCGTATTATATGGCACGAAATCGGAATCCAAAAGCCCATTATTAATAATAGTGTTGTCTGTGAAGAGTTGACGCTATTCAGCATGCCATGTGCAGAGAGAATTTGTCATTGTGATGTTCACGCCTTACACATGCATACATGCACACATTCACACGGCCAAGTGCTCACCCGAGAGAACACATTGTCTTACATCAACACGAGCACCGAGCAGAATCAATCTAGCCGGAATTCAGGATTATTATTATTAGAGAGAATTTATTTCCATGTTTTGTTTTCAATGGAAATCAAGCATATAAAGATGGAAATAACTTACAAAAATTATCAATACACATTGCACAGTTCTCTTTATAAATAGTTCTGCAGCAACAAATTCTTCCAAAAATGGGGTTCAGCATTTATTTAAATAAAACCGCAGCGCTGAAGTCTTAAAGAAACTAAATAAGACAAAGAAATCTTAGATTTTGATGGTAGATATCTGTTTAAATTATGTCAGAAGGTTTTGTCCCTTCAGGAGTCGAACCCTAGAGCCAATCCTACTGACAGGGCAGATGGCATATCCTAGGAGATGAAATCCCATCAGACATATAATTTCGTCACTGTTATTATAGAAATATCGTATGTCAAAATTAGCAAAAACATTTATTGAAGAAAAACACTTGTATTTGTTAGCTACATCTGCTCTCAAATTGTTGTATATTATCAGGTGGTAGAACTCAAGTTACAGATTAAAAACAAAACAAATTATTTAGGGTTAATATAAATGAAAACAGAAGTTTTTCTGAGCTACTGAAAAGTGTTGATTTTTAACCGACTTCACAAAAGGAGGAGGTTCTCTATTCGACTGAATTTTTTTTTGTCTATGTTACCTCATATCTCCTCCAATTGTTAACCGATTTTGAAAAAAAATTTGCATCGGGTTCAGTCTAGCTTCCGATTGGTCCCGGTTTTTTTCATTGGTATTAAACCTTTTTTGTTAGGTTTGTTCTGGCCTAACTTCTTTGTTTATGAACCGATTTCGATGATTCTTTTTTATTAGAAATGGGGTATGTTAGGGATGGTACCATATTAATTTGGCCAGGTTCTGATGATATGATCACTATTAACAACATCACTAAAAAGAGAAAAATAAAAATAATTTTTAAGAAAAAATAAAAACCGACTTCAAAAAATTAAATGCAACAAATAAAATACACTAAAAGGTATAAAATAATTATTAACTTATTTAGTTACAACTAAACTACGAACTATTAACATGAAATTACTTTTTGAAGTCGGTGCCAAACATATACCTTTTATGAATCGCACTCGACGGATCTTACTTAGTACGTTTGGTAGGTACCTTCGCTTATGGGTAGGTATAGTTTGTTTGGCAACGACTACAAAAAGTAATTTCATGTTTATATTTCGTAGTTTAGTTGTAACTAAATAAGTTAATAATTATTTTATACCTTTTAGTGTATTTTATTTGTTGCATTTAATTTTTTTGAAGTCGGTTTTATTTTTTATTCATAAACCGACGTTTCGGAGGCTATTCCCTCCTTCTTCAGGGTTTTGAAAAGTCAGTGAAGGAAATCCAATGTGACATTCCCCTCTGCCTCCTCTTTCAGTGGCAGTAACAATAATATCTTGTATTTCATTCTCAGCAGAATCATAATGTAGTAATTTCACTTATCAGTCCGTCTCCAAAAATTACTCCAATCTTATTTAATTGAAAAGTTTTTATTTTTGCCGAGAGTGGCAGAGTTGTTGATTCATAGAGAGAAACAAAGAGGTTGTCTTCTGCTTGATGCATCAAGCTTTGTTTTTCTCTAAGAAATATTATTAATCTCGTCGATTGATTCAATATAAATGATCGATTGTAATACTGCTAGGGCCTTAGTACTAAACATTTCTACTTTTTAACAGACTTCAAAAAACGGAGGAGGTTATCAATTCTGACTGGCTTATCGGCTGAGTAAGAGCAAGAAAAATTTTCAACACCCACTCGATAGTACTCTACTAGCACAATGTTTCAAACTATATGGTAACTAAATAGATTCTCGAAATCTATATAGACACTATATAGTTACTATATAGTTTGAAACATTGTGCTACTAGGGTATTATAATAAATAGTTCATGAAAAAAGTGATTAATTTGCTTCGTTTTTTCAAAATATCTAAAAATATGGCTGAAATTATTTTAAATTAAAAAAATTAAGCAAAACCATGGCGATTTGGTCTACAAGAAAGCCTTATAAATGAACATTGAAAAAATTAGTATTAAGAGATATTCATTAATTTTTTAAATTGTCTTTTAGTACACGTTACGAAATTCCACATGTAGTTTTTTAGTTTTGAGATTAACAGGTGATTAGATTTTGGATGAAAATTAAGAGGGGTGTTCTTAAAAAATTAAAATTTATTTTAAATCTTATTAATTAATAAATTCTAATACTTTTTTATATACCAGGTGACAGAGAATCTTTTTTCTCCATCTTTTTTTTCTAATTTTTCTGCATTTTTTAAGAAAGATCTGAACCGAGAAATTTCAAAATCTAGGCTTGAAAACACATTTATTTTGAGACCCGGCCAAGCTTTATAAAACTTTTCATTCTCGACTACTTGTCATCGTGTTTGCAAACAAAATTTAATTTTTTGGATAAATTTAAAAGCTACCCAGCGAGTAAACAGTGGTTACCAATTAAAAATTATATTAATAAAAAATAAACAATTAAAATTAAAAAATATTAAAATCACCTTTACTTAAAAATAAATAAATAAAAATACTATATTTATGTTATAATTAAATAATTAATAAAAATTTGGTATGTAATTATTAGTTTATTTTATGTGTCAATAAATAATTCAAAATAATGTTTATATTTTAAGTGGATATTGATGAGGCAGTCAAAAGAAGAAGATAATTTACACTATCTTTTTATTCATAAAACCGACGTTTCGGAGGATATTCCTTCTTCATAGGTTTTGAAAAGTCAGTGAAGGAAATCTATGCGGCATTCTTCTGTCTCCTCTTTCAGTGGCAGTAACAATAATATCCGTATTTCATTCTCAGCAGAATTACAATGTAATAATGATTATTACATTGTAATTCTGCTGAGAATGAAATACAAGATATTATTGTTACTGCCACTGAAAGAGGAGACAGAGGGGAATGCCGCATTGGATTTCCTTCACTGACTTTTCAAAACCCTGAAGAAGGAGGGAATATCCTCCGAAACGTCGGTTTTATGAATAAAAAGATAGTGTAAATTATCTTCTTCTTTTTTGGACTGCCTCATCAATATCCACTTAATTCACTTATCAGTCCGTCTCCAAAAATTACTCCAATTTTATAATTTTATTTTCAGAAAAATAATTCAAAGAAATATATAATTCGGCCGGGCGACTTATCGGTTCTAACGGGACAGTTGACGCGAGCAGAGCGCATTCATTTGGCCGCGTTCTACCTCATGGTCAACATCACAGCGCGAAACAAGTAAGTTATTTCTATATCACTAATTAATAGGAGTATTATTGCATGATAAAATATTAAATTGTATCATTTCAGAATTTTTCGCGTTCATTTCGAGTATTCTCTAGTGATTGGACAAACCAACTAGTTAAACCTCGCTTTCTCCATCTATATTCATCCCCCAATACTGGACCAAAAGGTAAACTTATCAACTGTTATTTTTTAATATATAGGTCTTATCTTTCCTTTCAAATATTATACTTTTAATTTACCATACAAGATATATAGTTAAGTATTGTAATAGTGCATGAAAAATGTGTTTTTGAATCGTTTTTTTCAAAATATCTAAAAAACTGAATAAATTAATTTGATAAAAAAAATAATCGAAACCATGGCGTTTCGGTCTACAAGAAAGCCTTCACGAGTGAATATCGAAAAAGTTATATTTTACGAGATATTAATTATTTTGTCAAAAAAGGGTGTTAGTACGTTAGGGCGTTCGTAAGTTACCAAATATGTACTCTCTAGCTCTCTAGTGAATACCAACACGAAATTTCACTTGTAGTATTTTAGTATTGAACTGAAATTTTAATAGGATTTTTAATTTTGAAGAAAATGAATAGGTACATATAACTTGTACATTTCAAGTTTGTATTTTATTAGATTCAGTGGTTTGACAAATAAACAGACAGATATTTTATAAACACAATAGGGTACCATTTTACATTGAACAGAACCCTAAAAACAATAAGCAAATTTAAATACTAAATTCAGTCTCGTGTGCTGCTTGAATTTTCGAAAAATACTAAATTTTTTTATTATTTTTTTTTCAAGATTCACCAGTTTTTAATTAGATTGATTTTTTTGGTTGATACTTTTATATTTATTTATAATTTCCAACTTCAACAAAGTGTTTTTTGAAATTAGTTTTTTTCTTTATAATTTCAAGATTTCTTAATTTTAAAATTAAATATCGGTTTACTTTCTATTTGTTTTAAGATTCTTCTAAAACTTAAGTGTCTATGTAGTATTTATGCCTACTTTTTAACTTTAATGGGTTTTTGGTTACACAAAACAAATACATTCAATAATTTATATCAATTATTATTATTTATTTAATTAATATACTAGACCAGGGGTTCTTAAACTTATTACTCTGAGCTACTGACCATTTTGGAAGCTGAATTCAAAACCCAAATAACATATTCCATACTGTTGTGGGATCAGGACACACCCCGAATATCACATTCTTACTCCTCAAAACGAGTCTTTTTTAGGGCTAATCGACCCCTGAAGATCTCAAAAAATACCCTAAAATCACCTCATTGATTAATATAACTCCTAAACTGTTTACTTTACGGCAAATTCCATTAGAAACAAAATTGTAGAGGATGTAATTTTTGACTTTTTTGTTTAAAAAAAATTGAAAATAACCATACAAAATGGGGGGGGGGCAAAAATGAAAATTCTAGCCCTTTCGATCAAACTCAACCAAATTTCGTATACATATTCAGTGGACCCCAAAAGGCTAGAAATCCAAAGAAAGGCTAGAAATGCAAAATCTAATCGCCTAAAATAAAGGGGGGGGGGTCAAAAATGAAAATTCTAGCCCTTTCTATCAAACTCAACCAAATTTCGTATACATATTTTGTGGACCCCTAGAAGGCTAGAATTTCAAAAACTAACCGCCCAAAATGGGGGAAGGGTTAAAAATGAAAATTATAGCCCCTTCGACCAAACTCAACCAAATTTTGTATACATAATCAGTGGGCCTCCAAAAGGCTAGAAATGCAAAAACTGACCGAAACGGGGGTGGGGGGTCAAAAAATGAAAATCTAGGTTCTTCATTTTTGACCCTCTCCCCATTTTGAGTGCTTAGTTTTTGCATTTCTATCCTTCTGGAGTTCGGGGCTCCCCATAACACAGTTTAAGAATCGCTATACTAGACATTTTTAGCCACACTTTGCAGTAGTAAATTTTGTTTCAGGTTTGTAAATTTGTAAATACACATACATATTTCATTCTTTATTTAGAAGCCCGAATACATCTATAAAATGTTCACTTTTAAATCATCCATACATAATCGGGCTTTTCGGGTTGATTCAAATCGTATTCATATCCTGAGTCACCGGTCCGAGGTGGTGAATAGGTCATTCACTGTCACTGCTGCCCGACTGAGGAATTCATTACCTTCATTCACCCGTTCATCTTCATCATCACTTATCTTCAATCGTGGTCTCTTGGCATGTATTCGCGGGGGCGGGTCTCGGGAGTGAGTGTCTCTTTTTTGGCGTCTCTCTTTTATGGTGTATCTTTTCCCTCCTGCTGGCTCTCTCACCTTCCTTTCGCTGAAGCTTTCTTTCTTTTTCGCACACACTTGTTTTTATTTTTCTCCTCTTTGTTTTATGTTAATTATTATTTTTTACTGCTCATATGAGGCAAACTGCCTCAGAGCATTGTGTAAAATTAAATTGTAAGAATTATGAATGAATGAATGAATAATAAATATTTCATTCATTCATAAACATTAATTGATCAGTAGATCTTCTATTTATTGTCCTCTTCTTCACTCTATCAATTAAAATTAAATTTATTTCATTTCTTAACCACTTAGGGAATTAGTCCTAGAGTTATTTCTATTGTTATCTTTTTATCAGTATAGGCACTTATTTAAGAATCTGGCTTTGTGATTTAACACGAATACTTTTGAACCATCGGACCTCCCCTAGGCACTTATTATTTATATTCAAAAAAACATCTTTACTCTCTCTATCAGAGGTGTGACTTTCTTCTCTAGTTAATTAACTTAACATTCTATTAAATTTCGGTTATCTTTCCCATTATTTTGATCATTAAATCGATCGTAATTGTGACTTGGGACTCACCTTACTCTCTCCTGTGATAATTTCCTAATGGAGATTCCTTCTAGAAATTGAAACTGAATTCCTTAATATGTAATGACTTTCTTGATTGCGCCCGTTTTCAAGTTTTCAACACAAAGTTTCGATTAATTAACTATTGGCAAACATTTAACGATGTCTTCAATAAATTATTCACTTAGTTAAAGAAATTAAATGTTAAATGAATAGATTAAGAGCTGCTAATCTAAATAGATTGTGGTGAAGTTTCTTATATAATTTACCATATTATGAAACAGAATATTCTAGAATCTATAGAGTGTTTTAATGGAGAACTAAATTAAAATATAATCTCGCAAGTATAACAGTCAAAATTTTATAAAAAAAAAACAAAAAAAACAAAACATTTGAGTCCTTCTTAAAGTCTATAATATCATTAAAGATTTTTATTAAAATCTACTAAAAAAAATTAAGTAAATTTTATAAATACAAATTTTGCACGTTCGTAATTTTTATACTAAAATATTAAATTATTTTTAAATTGAAATGTTTTTTAGTCACAAACTAATAAAAGACAATAATTTCAGTTAATTATTATTATTTCTTTTATTGATTCACCAAACAGTTTCGGTCACCACTGGTTGACCATCTTCAATAATTCTAAAATAATAATAATTAACTGAAATTATTGTCTTTTATTAGTTTCTGACTAAAAAAAACCTTTCAATTTAAAAAGAATTTAAAAATTAAGTCACTTAAGTTTTGGAAAAATCTTATAACATAAAAATTAAAATAATATTAGTTTTTCTCACCTTCAGAGTGTGTTTGGTATATAATTTTAATACCCTTAGAATAAATGTACCTAATAGGTGAGTATGTTTTGAAAAAAAATCTTGCCCAGAGTAGTATAGTTGTCGATTTTCAAAAAGAAATCAATGAGGGTGTCCTCTACATGATAAAAATAAACATATACCTAAATATAAATCAATATATAAAAATATATTTGATAAAGACTATATTTTCAAATGATGGTTTCATCTTCAGTCTATTTTAAATATTATATTTATTATAAGAAAGTCTGAAGAAGAAAGAACGGTCTTGGAAACTATAGTTTTTATCAAATAAAATTTTATGTATCTTCGCCTTAAAGTGTAAATCTGCTAAATCGATTTTTTATCATATATGACATATTAATACAGTTGCCAGGTCAAATAAGTCAAATTAATAAAGATATATTCAATGACAAATTCAGAAATCGATTCGTGACATGAAACTCGATTCTGTTACAGCTTCAAGAAATTTTATATTTCACTTACTCTTAGAGCAGTCGAGATTTTTTTGCTAAAAAGTCGATGAAAATTTTTTGGCGGAGAGGCAAGTACACTCCTGTTTAGTCCTAGGTGCCGGAAACAAATTTTAAAATTTTTAAGAAAATAATATTATTTACCCTTATTTCGAATCTCTAACTACCCCTGCGTAATAAGGCCTTCATTGTCAGTTCAAAATAAGTCAAATTAAAAAGATATATTCAATGATAAATTCAGAAATTAGAGTAAGAAAAATTGTTCAAAAAACCGAATGAAACGAAACAATGATTTGTGACATGAAACTCGATTCTGTTGTAGCTTAAAGAAATTTTTCATTTCACCTACTCTTAGAGCAGTCAGATTTTTTGTTGCTAAAAAGTCGATGAAAATTTTTTTGGCTGGAGAGGAAAGACACTCCTATTTGGTCCTAGGTGCAGGATACAAATTTTAAAATTTTAAAGAAAATAATATTATTAGCCCTCATTTCGATGCTACAATAACCCTACTACTAAGGGCTCCATTGCAAGCAGTGACGGCGGAACCGTGGGGTAAGGGGGGGGGTCAGCTGACTGCTAAAATTATACCAATTTTCTTCAAAATTTTCTGGAGGAGGACCCCCAGTCCGCTTGTTTGCTAGGAGGTATTCCATACCCCCATACCCCCCCGGTAGGCCTATATCACTTTCCAAGTTTTGATCCCTCTGGCTTAAGAACGTTCCCAAGTGCTTGGTCGAGAGTGTACCTAATTAGAACAGTTTTCTATTTTTCCCCCATTTCTTTTTTCAATTTTTATACATTATTAATTGCTTATCGTGTATTTGAATTAAGTTTTAAAATTATATACTAATTTTTTACTTAAAAAATAATCATAATAAAGAGAAATCAACAAATCCGCTACTCGTGACAAAACAAAATCTTTTCAATTAGAATAATAATAATAATAATATCTAAAGTAAATGATAAATTATTTGCAATAACCATTCAAATGGCGTTTCTGTAAACAAGATCAATCTCAAACAACAATTGTTTACCAAAATTCTATAAATTCCAAATTAACGTTGACATAATAAAAAAAAATTGAATTGTTTCTCTTGGAAGGGATATTTTGTTTTTCATTTTTGTTTAAAAAAGAGTTCGCATACTATTGAATGCATTCGAATGATTTGTTTACCTTTCGGGCCTTTTCAATTTTAATCTTTTAGTAGTTATCAGTAAATAGAATTGCGGAACAGGACCAAATCAAATATGAATTGAATAAAAAACGCGGAGGGAAATTATTATTATTTTATTTAAGTGTCTTTTGATCTTGCCTCTGGACAAATAGGACATTCGATTTACTTGTAAAATAAACAAATGAATATAGATAAATTTGGAAATTAATTTTGCGCTAAGTAGCAAAAGCAAAAATTTAATTGTAGCTCTAATAAGTCGGCCAAGTGTAAGTTGTACGAGTATACCGACTGTTTAGTGACATAGGAATCTCTTCTAAAATACTTGAAATGTCAGATCCATTCATGATAACATCCTAAGGAATATATTTGTGAATTTTTTTTTATTTTAAGTTAAGCCAATTCTTGAAGATATTTCAATGAAATTATATCCATTCTACTGTATATGAAATACTAATTAAAATAATAGTAAAATTTTCAAGTAAATTAAATTTCTATCAATATCCATAAAATGTTGATAAGGGGGACCCTTACCTACTTTTCTGCTTGAAATACTAATTAAAATAGTAGTAAAATTTTTAAGTAAATTAAATTTTATTTTTCTATCAATAAAATGTTGATAAGGGGGACCCTTACCTACTTTTCTGCTTGAAATACTAATTAAAATAGTAGTAAAATTTTCAAGTAAATTAAATTTTATTTTTCTATCAAAATCCATTAAATGTTGATAAGGGGGGACCCTTACCTACTTTTGATCTTTTTTTAAGGGTAAAAAAGTAATTATTTTAAAGATATTTCAATGAAATTATATCCATTCTACTGTATATGAAATACTAATTAAAATAGTAGTAAAATTTTCAAGTAAATTAAATTTTATTTTTCTATCAATATTCATAAAATGTTGATAAGGGGTGATATATACCTATATATATGTGGGTATGTGGTGGGGTATGTATCGAAATTTTGTCGGTTCGCTTCAGGCCGCAACGTTCAACCGATTGCAATAAAATTTGGCACAAAATTTAGTCTTGATATAAACAAGAACTGATCATTTTTGGTGATTTCAGCCCCAAGAGGGTGGAAATGCTGAAGGGTTGAAATCTTAAAAATTCATAACAACGCATTAATATGAATGATACCAGTTTGGTTGCAAATGGCTAATATTCTACTAATTAACCTCTACAACTTGTCTGAAAAGTTTTTGATAGGAAAAATCTAAAAGGGGGTAGGGCCCCTTCAAAATCTACCTCTTCCTACGTCCTGCCGTAGAGATTTTTTCAATTGCCGATTCTTTTATATAATAATTAAGTTCGATTTCTATCAAACTTTTTTTTCTTTAAAAAGAAATTATATAGAATTGCTAACTTGATGTAAAATCTCCTATTAAATGTATTATTTAAAATATAATAAAATTTTTATTCATGCTATCAATAAAAGTTAATTGAACCTTGATAATACATTTCGAAACTAGCAATTACAACTATATATAATAAACAACATTTATTTGTTGTCCTACTGTATTACTTCGATTCCAAATGTGAGATTAGATCATAAAACGAGTGCACAAATTACTACGATTACAATTCGAAGAAATAAAATATAACCCGGCGACACACATTCTCTCTTTTATTTGTCACATTTGTTTTAACAAAGATAAACTATAAACTGGTATTAAAAGGCGTGTAGGGCATAATTAGAGCCGCGTGTAGACACCGCGTGTGGCGCCACCACCGTCTGTCTCATCGGCTCGGGTTTGTTATTAGGACCATGAAACGAGAACGAGTTTTCAAAAAACATTTCCAGGCGTATCTTTTATCGCTGAAGAAGGGTGAGTGAGGTGAGAGGGTGGCAATCCTTGGATTAAAGGAGTCACCCCGAACCCCCGAAATTCTTCAGACACGAATCGTTTCTTTTATTGAGCCGAGGTCCTTTTCCCAGAAGCTTCCCTTACTACGAAATTTATATTCCGTGAGTTGCGGGTATATTTTCCATGAGTATATAATAATACAAAACTACTTTTTTTGTTTTATTTACATATATATAGGTATACATGTATATAGAAAACTTTTCGAATTAAAGTGTAACTGAACACTCCGGATGGTATTTCAAAGTACCAAGAAAAGTAATTTGAAGTGATAGTAAAAGTGGAAAACACTCATTTAAACGAAATGAGTATTTTAATAGTTTTTTAAGAAATAAGAGAAACTTATTTAATTTATTAGTCAACAATCATGGCATGTCGACAGCATCTATTTTCAAATCTAATTTATATGCAGTTGATCTTTTTATTCATTTAAAGCTGGTGTGTCTATCAAACCAAATATCTATGACAGACAGTTAAATTAGCTAAAGGGTATTTCTGTGTGCAATAACCAAAATTTGACCATAATTCCTCGCACATTGATAAATAAATGGAATCTAAGCTGGAATTCAGTGAGGTTTAATTGTAAGCCACCCTTAAAGTGTATATATGTTGTATTCCTAGTAAAGAGAGCAATATTCCTGTCAATTCCAGTGGGATTCAAGAAACACGATTGGATAAACATGATTTTTTTAACCTTAGGGGCCGATAATAAATTAAGTCACACAAATCCCAAAAATTTTAGACCCTGGGTCCCCGTGTATCACATTCACTCACATTTTCATTAAGCCCACCCTATATTGTGACGTCACACTAAATTTTATATCCTATAATTTAATAACTGTAAATTTTTTTATAAATTAAACTCAACTAAATGGATTTAATATACTTTAATTTTTAAAATTTGTTAATTTAACTTTTGTGACATCAAAGTTTTTAAGATCCCTGGGCCCCCTGTCACATTTTGTCACATATCTTAGATTCCCCCACCTTACTTTTTTGACGTAATTTATGGACGGCCCCTTAGAGTCGAAACTGCTAACTTAATGAGTTATTTTTGGTCTTAACTTTAAACCTGCTAAAGATATTTAGATATTTAAAATTAATTTCAAACATCTTTATAAAATATACTATTTAAAATGAGTTTAGTTTTTTGAAAATTAATATTTTTTTATCCTAAAAATTCTCAATCAACTTATTTATCATCAACTATCCTTCCAAGAGAGGGTTAAAAAAGTATATTTTTTTTCGAGATATTCAAACGAAAATATACTCAATCTTTAAAATGCGTTTAGTTTTTTGAAAATTAATATTTTTTGTTCCCTAGAAATTCTGAATCAAGTTGATAAAGGTTCCCCTTTGTATCAACTACCCTTCAATCAGGGTCAAAAAGTGATTTTTTTCAAGATATTCAAACAAAAATATACTCTTTTAATTCTGTATAAAATATACTATTTAAAATGAGTTTAGTTTTTTGAAAATTAAAATTTTATTTTTTATAGAAATTCTAAATCAAGTTGATAAGGGCCCCCCCCCATTGCATCAACTACCCTTCAAAAAAGGAGTTCAAAAAATAATTTTGTTCGAGATATTTAAACGAAAATATTTATTTCAAACTCGTTATAAAATATATTATTTAAAATAAGTTTAGTTTTTGAAAATTAATATTTACCCCCCCCCCTAGAAATTCTCAATCAAGTTGATAAAAAAATAATGATTGAAAATTATTTTTAACCACGATTAAGACATTTCTAAACACGACAAAAAAATTAAGTGAAATCAATAATTTGGCCTGGATTATTTATCTTATAAGATATTTTCAAATTAGGGCAAAGAACCTTGGTAAGTTCTAGACCCACTAAAACCCGGTGGGTCTCTAGTTTGTTAATAATAAAAGAAAACAAACAAGACAAGCGCATTCTACTTATCCCTAGGTATTCTGTTCCCCAGTCACCAATCCCATTTCGTATATCTAGTATTCTCCCCATTATCTCAAAGACTAACGATATACTGTCTTTTTCCTTCTAATCAAAACTTCCGGCCGATTGAATCTTCATTCGTAACAATGAGCGCCTCTTCATCTATTATTTCGTTCAGCTGAATGCTTCGATGCGAAATATGTCTCTGTGTTTGAAAACTTTAATGGCTATCTTAATATTTCCTTACTGGGGCAAAATTTTATTTTAATAAAATATGAATAATATAGAGCATTCAATTTCCTGCCTTTATTCTCGAGAAACGCCATATATTAGAATAATGTTAGGGCTATATTAGATAAAACTTGTTCTATTTAGCAAACTTAATATCGATATTTATGCCCTCGAATATAACGGGTTGTCCTTCCGCCCCCTCCGCATCTCTTCTTTCTTATCTTTTAAGAATTTCTATCTCTTTTTTTCAAGGGATGAAAATCTTTGTCTTTAAGCTTATGATGGTTTAAATTTCACACTTTCGCTTATGCACTTTTTATTATATGTTTTTATTTAGTTTGTTTTTCTTTCTGTTTAATTGTATATCTGTCTGTGTATAATTATAATCTTGTAATCGAATACTTGGTGAAACATTTTTTAAAATTATTGGATAAGTTAGTTTCTGTTGCTCCTGAAGATGGGTTAGTCACCCGAAATATATATATCGAGATTAAAGAGTCTCCAAAAATAAATTCGTTTCATTTTTATATCTTAATGTGAAACCTACCAAGTATTTTTTATCCAATAATTTTGAAAAATTCTATTTTTTCTAAGATGTTGCGTGAACGTAAAAAATAATATTATTGATCAGAATTTAATTTATTTCGGTTATTTAAACTATAAAAAAGCATAAAAAACTAGTAGGATTATTTAAAAAATTTTAACTAATAAAAGAAAAAATTACGAAAATATAGCAATTTTTGCAATTTGTCATAAGTTTAAAGTTCGATGCGCGAGCGGAAGATGTTAACCGATTTTATTTTTTTATCCCGTTTTTCTTCTTAATACAATAGGCAACTTTTCCGCGCTTAAGTGTTTTCGAAAAAAAATCAGTTTTCGATCCACCCTATAGTACATCTCAATTTTCGACATTTATTGATTAATTATAAACTCAAATAAAAAAATTTATAATCCAATTTCAAACTGCAAAGAGACACGAAATGCTCTTTTAAAAGTCAAAACCAATTTCTCGTCCAAGGAAATAAAAAATCGTAAAGATAACAGCCCTCTTGAAAAAGTAATCCCCCGAATTTCGTGTCTGGAGTGTTCCACAAGCGATGTTTCGCAAACAGGGTGCTGGTGCTGGTGGTCCTTTGTGAATGGTGACCCTGTTCGCTGTCCCCAAAATCGCCTCGGGCTTCGAGGCTGTCATTTATTGTGTCTCAACTATTGTATGCATGATTGAAACGTAGGGCGAGGGGCTTTGCCCCGTTTAAAACGCCAAGTTTCGAACTCAAGGGGTGATTGAGACTGACAGCCCCTGTGACAGCACCAACTCCTCCTCTTCTTTTTTGTTCTTTCAATCCTGGCTCTAGGATCGCAAATTAAGCCCGACGATTGTCAACTTGAAACATTTTCACTTTCGGAGATTTCAATCTCAGCAGACAGTTTTTCCAATGTCTAATCATATATATTTACGACGCTATAATTTATCTTAATTTTAGAACAGTTTAATTTTTTATACTGAAAGTTGTTCACTCTATAATTAAGTGAAATAGCTACAATGAAAATAATCCGAAACAGCTCTTTATCACATGATTCTCACCAGATGGAGGCAGACACTATTTTTATTGGAAATTTATTTCATAAAGAGAAACAAAGAGGTTGTCCTCTGCTTGGTGCAAATAAACGTACACACATATATATCAAATATATTATATATACCATATATTCATATGTATATATATATATATATATTATTTATTTGTTCGAGACTATAGTTTCGAAAGCTTGGCCCTCATCATCAGTCATTTTTAATTACAAATATTATTTTTCCTGGGGTCAGTATCGTGTGGATATTGAAAAAATTTTGTTCCTCCTTAGCCGAAAGTCAGTTAGAATTATTTTTTAATTCTAACTTAAGGAAGAACAACAAATTTAAATATCAAACTAATAAATAATATATATATATACGGGTGGGACCCAAAATCACAGCCATAAATCCTGAAAATATAAAATCCCGTCAACCCAAAAATTCCAACATATGATATTCAGGCTTAATTATGATATTTTAATTTTATTAACCTTTTTTAATATTTTCACAATTATATATACTATCTACTATATGTATTTGACTATATTAACCTAATTAAGACAAAAAGTGCATACCAAATATCAAAATAATAAATAAATTAAATAAATTTTATCAATCTTTTTAATACATATTAAAAAAAATATATTTATCATGATTAACCTAATAAATTAAAAAGATTGATAAAATTTATTTAATTTATTAAAAAAATATATTTATCATTATTAACCTAATAAATCAAGTTCCCGAGGCCAAGGGGTAGAAAAAAAAGACCTATTAAATATAAAGAGTACATAATTGAAATATCAAAATAACAAATAAATAAATTAAATTTTATTAAATTTGTAAAAATACAAATTCCCCCCCCCCCCCTAAGAGGATCGACAAAATACTCTAAAATTCTTAAATTTATATTATGTTTTTTATGGATTATTATTTTTATTTTTTATATATGTGAACACTATATATATATATATATATATTTGATATAAGTGTGTATGTTTATTTCCATCAAGCAGAGTACAACCTCTTTGCTTCTCTTTATGAATCAACAACTCTGCTACTCTTGGCAATATAAAAACTTTTCAAGGAAATTGATTTATTTATTAAACAATGCTCTGAGTCAGAGATGCCTCATAGAGCAGATACAACTCATACTATATAATATTTGTCTAGATTAATTTGTAACAACGCTTAGAGAAATTTCTCTAAAAAAATTATGCTCTTGCCTAGAATCGAACCGACGAACTCTTGAACTATGGTCATCAGCTCTAGCGATTACACCATTGCAACATTAATATTTGTATCTTGATTTCTATTACTAAAACTATATATTTTTGATTTGGACTTTGTGTCGAGATAATATTGTACACATTTGAACTCGAATGAAAATGAAAAAACACCAATAGATTTTAAATTAAGAAACATTAAATATATATTAATTAACGAGGCAAATTTGAAATATAATTATCAGCGCGGATTTTAAACTGATGGCTCCAATCGATTTTCATTAACCAGGCAAATTTGAAATATAATTCTAATATGGACTCGAATTTTGAAATGAAAGACTCCAATTCATTTTAAATTAAGAAACATTAAATATATTGATCATTATTCCTCCCCCCCCCCTCGCCACTCAAAAGTTAAAGGGGCGAAACTTTTAAGAGACGATGTATTTTCGGTAGTTTACCGGTATACATTTGGAGTGTGGTTTTTTAAGAGGAATAAAAATTTTTGGACCGAGACGCTGCCCGCCAGGCCACCAGCCCGGAGGGCCGAGCTTCGAGGGCGTGCCGAAGGCACGCACGAAAAGCTCGTTCGATATAATATACTGAGAAATAATATAAGTACAGCAGCAGAAACAAAAATAATATGATACAATGCACTAAGCTAAAATAGGCGCATACATTATATGACATATAAGTACAAGATTTTGGTCAACACTTACCATCTCGAAGGAGAACCCCGACTCATAAGGCCATGCAAATCAACATTATTACACCTCATAAATAACTGATAAAATAATAATATAATATAATAATAATAAATGAATTTATCTTTTAAGGACATCTTAGATATTAGAGAAATATTTTTACATTGCATATCAGAGAGGTTCCGTCCCCTTAGGAATCGAACCCAAGCGCTAACTAAGCTTGCCGGACCAGTAGCCAAACCCTTAAGACAAATCTCTCTCCGACATGCAACATATATAAGTATGCAATGTAAAAATATTTCTCTAATATCTATGATGTCCTTAAAAGTTAAATTCATTTATTAATATTATAGGTCTGGGTTGATTTTTGAAATAATTTCCATCTTTTTTCAAAAAAAGACACTCAAAAAGATACTTAAATCTTTGCTTTCACTGTAAAATTAATGGGTCCCTCACTGAAAACTTTTTTCAGTTTAGCAGGAATTTTCACTATTCCCTTTGAGTTGAAGGGAGTGAAAAATCTTTAGCTATAATACTTATATATGTTGCATGTCAGAGAGAGATTTGTCTTAAGGGTTTGGCTACTGGCCCGGCAAGCTTAGTTAGCGCTTGGGTTCGATTCCTAAGGGGACGAACCTCTCTGATATGCAATGTAAAAATATTTCTCTAATATCTATGATGTCCTTTAAAGTTAAATTCATTTAATAATATTATAATAATATACTGGGTTGATTTTTGAAATAATTTCCATCTTTTTTCAAAAAAGACACTCAAAAAGATACTTAAATCTTTGCTTTCACTGTAAAATTAATGGGTCCCTCACTGAATACTTTTTTCAGTTTAGCAGGAATTTTCCACTATTCCTTTTGAGTTGAAGGGAGTGAAAGATCTTTAGCTATAATACTTATATATGTTGCATGTCAGAGAGAGATTTGTCTTAAGGGTTTGGCTACTGGCCCGGCAAGCTTAGTTAGCGCTTGGGTTCGATTCCTAAGGGGACGAACCTCTCTGATATGCAATGTAAAAATATTTCTCTAATATCTATGATGTCCTTAAAAGTTAAATTCATTTATTAATATTATAGTTCTGGGTTGATTTTTGAAATAATTTCCATCTTTTTTTAAAAAAAGACACTCAAAAAGATACTTAAATCTTTGCTTTCACTATAATATATTAATTTTAATCAGCTTTACTTTATATAAAAATGTCATAATCTCATAATTAAATAATTAATAAAAATTTAGTATGTAATTATTAGTTTATTTCATGTGTCGATAAATAATTAAAATAATGTTGATAATTTTATTTTCAGAAAACGAATTCAAAGTAAGAGATAATTCGTCCTGGCGACACATCGGTTCTAACGAGGCAGTTGACGCGAGCAGCGCGACATTCAGTTGGCCGCTTTCTACCTCATGGTCAACATCACAGCTCTAACCAAGTAAGTTATCTCTATCTCTAATTAATATTATTATTTATATTGCATGATATAAATATTAAATTGTATCATTTCAGAATTGTTCGTGTTCATTTCGAGTATTCTCTAGTGCTTTTACAAACCAACTAGTTAAACCTCGCTTTCTCCATCTATACCTACTCATCCGCCAATACTGGACCCAAAGGTAGGCTTTTCAACTTTTTTTTTTAATATATAGGCTTTATCTTTTCATTCAAAGAATATGTTTTCAATTTACCATACTAGACTAGGTATTGTAATCGTGCATAAAAAAGTGTTTTTGCTTCGTTTTTCGAAATATATAAAAAACGGATTAAACTAATTTGAAAAAAAATAATCGAAACTATGGCGTTTCGGTCTACAAAAAAGCCCTAAAGAGTGGATATCAAAAAAGTAATATTTTACGAGATATTAATTATTTCGTCAAAATGTTTGTTAGTAAGTACTTTACCAAATTTTGTGTATGCTCTTAGGTCAAACCTAGTATAGGTATCAAAACAAAATTTCATAGTGTATAGATTTTTTTGTAGTGAGATTAAGAGCTGATTAGATTCTAATTGAAATCGAACCCAAAATTAAAGGAGAGATGGTTCTTAATTAAAATTATAGGATTTCCATTCTAAAAAAAGGTTGATTATTTCAAAAAATTTCTAAAAAACTGTTCAACCACCAAAGCTTCATTCATTGCTGCAAGTCTTTTGACGTTCAAATAAATTTAAATTTACATGGAAAATAATAAAAATATATGTTAATTTAATTCCAATATTCCCTATATATTTTTAGAGCTCCGATTTTACAACTGGACACTTTTAGACTCGCACGTCTCTTTGTCTGTCTGTCAGTTGTTTAAGGATAATTAGCTATATACATATGTACGTATGTATTTCTTATTCGAAACTCATAAATAGTATTGAAATTTTATTCGACTGATTATTTTGGAAAGTGTCGAATTTTTTCTGTGATCAAAAATAAATAATATTTAGTTCAATCGAAATGCGGCATAATTGATCAACATATTAAATAAAAAAATACTATCAAAATATGTTTTTAAATTAGCTAATAAAAATATCAATATTTTTTTTCCTAACGAAGTAGAAAGTGCTGTACCATTTTGAAATCTTGACAAAATGGGCCAATTTTTTAAATAACTTTACATACTTGTTTTTTAGACTTTTTACATTAAAGATAAATCAAAGTTAGCTGATGAATTTTTTTTTCAAAAGTTTAGTACTTTTGTTTTATTTTGAATTCTGCTAAATAGCAGGATTATTCAGGATTGTGTTACAAAAATTAGAATAATAAAATATGTAAATTTGAAGTCACAGCATCTTGAGAGGGTAGCGATTTTCACTATTTTCAAAAAATGCCTATAACTCGAAAACTATGAGACTTTTATTAAAAAAAAATTATTTTCAGGACCGTCGTAAATTGCTCAAATCCTTGTTCACGGTTTATTATTGTAATACGGGACACTCTGTAAACTATTATTACCTAAAATAAAAATTTTTAAGAAAAAAATAAAACCGACTTCAAAAAATTAAATGCAACAAATAAAATACACTAAAAGGTATAAAATAATTATTATCTTATTTAGTTACAACTAAACGACGAAATATTAACATGAAATTACTTTTTGAAGTCGGTGCTAAACAAACTATATCTATAAGCGAGCGTACCCACCAAACGTACTAAGTAAGATTCATAAAAGGTATATGTTTGGCACCGACTTAAAAAAGTAATTTCATGTTAATATTTCCTCTTTTAGTTGTAACTAAATAAGATATTAATTATTTTATACCTTTTAGTGTATTTTATTTGTTGCATTTAATTTTTTTGAAGTCGGTTTTATTTTTTTCTTAAAAATTTTTATTTTTCTCTTTTAGTGATGTTATTAATAGTGATCATATCATCAGAACTTGACCAAATTAATATGGCACCATCCCTAAGATACCTCCTTTCCAATAAAAAAAGAACCATCGAAATCGGTTCATAAACAAAGAAGTTTGTCCTCAACAAACCTAACAAAAAATGTCTAATACCTATGAAAAAAATGGGACCAATCGGAAGGTAGACTGGACCCAATGCAAAAAAAATTTTCAAAATCGGTCCACAATTGGCGGAGATATGAGGTAACATAGGCACAAAAAAAAAATTCAGTCGAATAGAGAACCTCCTCCTTTTTTTGAAGTCGGTTAAAAATAGAATAGTATATGTCCCCAGAGGCGTATCCACGGGGGGGGAGGTCAGAACCCAGAATTATGTTCTTTTTTAATTTTTAAGTGTACTTTTATAACGTTTAGGGAAAGCGGTGTTGGTTTATAGTGAAACATATTAAACACAGGAATTATTTGACGGATTATAGTGGTGTTTCACAAAGTACTTTTATAGTCCAGTTAAATTGTTCTCTAAAGGGCCTCTAAAGGGAAGTTTTGTAGTAGTATTGATTTCTTGATCTTATTATGTATCGTAGTGTGCTGAATACGAATCTGAGGTTTTCTAACAAATTTCGTGATGGAACATTGTCAAAAAGGCCAAAAAAGGTAAAAAATCTCATTTTTGGGCGGTTTTTTGCCTATAACTCTAAAACTATCAACTTGTCAAAAATAACTTTCCTTTTCAAAATGAAAGTTTATAAAATTTTCTACAAGTTTTTGCGATTTGCGGAAACAGAAAAAAAATGCCAATTTTCAATTAGCGCTTGAGCCCGAACGGTTGGTCGTAGAAACAAACCTAAGTGATGAAATTCGTAGAAAATATTATGAACTTTCATTTTGAATAGGAAGGTTATTTACGAAAAGTTGATAATTTTTGAGTTATAAGCAAAAAACCGCCAAAAATGAGATTTTTTTACCTTTTTTGGCATTGTTGACAAAGTTTCGTCACGAAATTTTGTTAGTAAACCTCAGATTCGGATTCAGCTTATTCAAAAACATAAAGGGTCGAAGAAATTACAACCGAAGAACCGTTTCTGCCCTTTCCCTGTACTACAGATACTATCACGGTGTCTGTTCAGTCGAGCTGAAATCAATTATCCCCCTAATGCCCTCTTTACGCGAAACACGCGGTTTTCTAACGCTCAGCACTCCCTTCGCTGTCAAATTGGATAAAATTCGAACAAGCGCTTTCGCCAACTCTTTTATCCCTTTGACCTCCAGAGACTGGAACTCGCTCCCTGCCACCATCTTTCCCGCGACCTATAACCTTCAGCTATTTAAGACCCGTATCCACAGATACCTTCGACCCCCGCCCAACCCATAAAATTCTTCTTCTTCTTTTCACGATGGGGGGCCAACCCAGGCCTTTAGGGGTTGCACCTTTTTGGTGTAACTCCTTCTCTCATCATTATCATAAAAAAAAAAAAAGTAACAAAATATAATTTAGCTGGACTATTTATTTGTTTTAATAAAAAAAATTCACACTAAATATTTTGCTTTGTGGATTGACACCCGCCCTCAATGAAAATTTTCTGACTACACCACTGTATGTCCTGTTTTGAGAAAAAAATAAATCGTCACGTTACACGTACTGGATGTCAAGGCAGCCGCATCAATTTCACTGAAGATAACTTTGAAATGCAACTTGAACCTTTTTTTTTAATTGACGTAATTCAACATGTCTACATTCTAATTACAGAGAAACCCCTCAAATTCCAGCTAATTGGGGCTGTAGACTGTTCGGATTAGCCGAAAGCAGCTTTGACAATTGAAGATAACTGAAATCAAGTGAAAGATTAAGTGATATTTTGTGTGTTTCTATTATTATTTCATTGTTTTTGAAAAGTGATTAACCTAAAGCCTAAAGAAATTCAATTACCAAATTTTACCGTTTTTGAATCCTGGGTGACATAAGTATGTAGTCAAATTTAGGGAACGCGGTGTTGGTTTATTGTGAAATATTATTAAAATTATATTAGGTTGGAGTTGGTGGGGTTTCACAAAGAGAAATAAACTGCAACGGATCGTTGCTAAACTTTATCCAAATTCATTTGAAATATTAATATGTTCTTGAGTAAAGTACTTTAAAATATAATTTTACTAAAAACTTTATTTAACCTTTTTTGTGGTCTCCAAGGTACTTAATTAGGATTTTAAATTTCATCAAAATTTGTTAAGTCATTTTCAAGATATTTAGAAAAAAACTAAAAAAAGTACTAAAATAAAGTACTAATGTTTGTGGGCCGATATGTACCAAAAGCTAATCAGCGCTTCATTTTGTTAAACTAATGGTAGGTTTTCAATTTCATTTCAATCGGTGCAAAGGTGTGGAAAAAATCGTGGACGAAAAAAACGATAACATACATACATCCATCCATCCATCCCCACGCACTTCCAAAAAAAATGGCACTTTTTGGCCTCTCGGCGAGATCCCAGCTAATTTTTGGCAAAACCGTCACGTGCTAAAATTCAATCTCATTGAATACTTCAATTTGTGACCTTAATTGAGTCCATGGGTTCCGTAGTCTTTACCTGAGGACCCTTTGAAGTCGCGCTTGCCGCGAGAGCGATTCCAATACTTTCTCCCATGTTTCGCATTGGATAAAGTAAAAATTAATTTACAAAGATTTTTTTTAAGTTTACTCTATATATTTCGAGCTCTTAACTCATCATCACGAGAACATTGACGTTGTCCTGATGATGAGTTAAGAGCTCGAAATATATAGAGTAAACTTAAAAAAATCTTTGTATATTAATTTTTTCTCCTTATGAAACACGACCAACTCCAACCTAATATAATAAGTATGTGGACATATTTACACTTTGTTAGGTTTGCTAACTGTACTTCTTGGTTAATTTCTGTAAAATATCGTTATATTGTAGAATATATACATAATTGTTTTATGACTAAATAAATAAGTTTCTCTTTTTTGCTTTCGGATTTCCCAGGATCGGATTTGAGGGGTTTCACTGTACTAATTTTTTATTTCATATTATACTGCATATTTTGTGGCAAATTTGTGTAATTTTTGCCTCATAAAAATTCGGTCTTTACTGATGACCTTAGCAAAGTTCTGGTATTTTCCCTTGTGCTGTTTCTGTGACAACTGCAATATCAGCGTCCCAAATTGCCAACTGAACCATGACTCGAATACCCTCACTAGCGAGGCTCAAAATGCAACATTTCGATATTATCTCTCCTTTCATCTCGGCGTGGAATTTTTTTACCTTGGTGAGTAAGTGGCTGGCTGAAGTGCTAGTGGTAATGCTAGCTAATAACGAACGGTGTTGGCTGCTCAATTCTCCCATGATCAAAGATTTTACAAACCTCGATGCGATTAACCGACCAATCCCTTCTACTTTCCACCAATCCTCAGAAGCACTTTTACATTTTTTTTTATACTTTCACTTTTTATTTTTTTGCTAACCTTTTGGAATTGTGATCGAAAAATTGAACCATTCACGCTCTCTCTCTCTCACTCACTCACACAAATAGATAGAACTCTATATTTACATTCACATACACTCATATAAAGTGAGTTTTTAATTAATGAATGTTTTAAACTCGGCTCAACTAATTTTACAAACGCAAATTGGATTAGGAAAAATTAAATCTTCGGCTCAATGAATCAAAAAATTAAAAAAAAAAAAAAAACGCTTTCATATTTACATAACTTTATATATGATATATACAATATACATATAGGTATAAAACATTTATATGGAATATTTTTGGTTATGTATATTATATATGAAATAGTTTCTGAAAGCTTTTTACTTTGATCATTATTCATTATATTCATTTTAGAGACCATAAAAAATTATTCCATTATAATTAATAACTAAATAGAAATTATAAATAAATAATCATTGAAATATTACCTACTATTGATGAACTAATAGTTTAGCATGTAATTATTTATTTATGCCAAATTTTAGCATTACAAAGTCGTTGATATGGCTGATTCTCAAAAAAAAAATTGAAATTGATGTCCTGTAAAATGGGATCCTAAGTTTTCTTAATAAAGAATTTTTCATGAAACTACATCCCTAGGCGAACCAAATTATAAAACATATTTATCTTTTTTTATATTAAATAAAAATTTATGTTCAAGTAAATACCCTAAAAATCATTCCCTCACTGTGTCCCAACCTCCAAATTCACATAGATTCAAAAGTCCAATTCGAAAAGTTTCTCATAACTGCCTGCTATTTTATTATTTATTCATATATAATAGTACTGGCTGTACATAAATGTGTATTTAGTTTAAACACGACATACAGAAAAGTCTCAAAATATATTTTTAAATTTGTCCTTAAAAAACGAATCCTCATTGTTTTTAGAAGTTAGCAATATTTGCATTCTAAAAATATGCCAGACAAGACTATGAGTTATGAGATTTAGTATTAAAACTATTAAAAAATGTTGTTTTTTTTAGTTAACATTTTGGACCGTCATTCCCTCACCCCGCGTTTTAAAAAGTTAAGCGTTTATTTATGTATCATTTATCATATATTTGTGGATGTAAAGTATCACAGATTCACATGGGAAATTATAAGGTTATTTTTTCTACTTTTGTGCAATAATGTTTCGTTTTCTCATTCCCTCACCTCCCTCATGCAAATTATTGGTGTTGGTGTTCTAAGCGACGGTCCAGTAAACCAGTAAAGAACAAGTTTACCCTATGTTCCATGTTGTCTCTCACCATTTATCATATTTTTTCCGGGTATCATATATTTTTTTTGGAACTATTCTGAACACTTAATTAAATGGACCCTCCATCTCCTTTAAACTCAAAAAAGTTGGGGACCACTATAACGTTTTAGACAATTAGCCCATATACTATCCAAATAACAAAAGAAATTTTATAATAATTAAAAAAATTTCCATCAAATTATCAGTCATTTTTCGATTTTTTTGAGAATCAGTCATATAATGTTAATTTAGCTTATAAATTTCACCCCTTCATGTTAGATGCTTAAGGGAAAGTTTTGGATTTTCAATTTTACCCTTTATTAGTTCGCCGAATCCTAACACCAATTTGAGCATTATGGAAATTTATCGCACAACATTTACTTCCTTCATTTTAGGAACTGAAGAAGGGAAGACTTCGGTTTTGCGATTTCACTTTTTATTAATGCCCCATTTATTAATCAACCAGCATGACAAGTTTTAGGATTCTACACTGAAAAAACAATTTCTTTATAGTAAATATATTGATAGAGCATTTTTAATAAGCTCTAATTTATTCCAAAGATATTTTATTAATAATCAAGAAATATCGAAATCATTCCAAATATGAGCAAATTTTTAGTCATTTATTTTTATTTATTTATTTTAGGCAGATATCAAATGAATGTCATGTTTACTTATAGTGAAACCTCTTATTATATACGAGCTTTTCGTGCGTGCCTTCGGCACGCCCTCGAAGCTCGGCCCTCCGGCGCTGAGTGCCCTGGCGGGCAGCGTCTCGGTCCAAAAATTTTATTCCTCTTAAAAAACCACACTCCAAATGTATACCTGTAAACTCCCGAAAATACATAGTCTCTTAAAAGTTTCACCTCATTTTCGTCCTGACACAGCTACAGAAATGAGGCTCTAGATATGAATCTGGTAGTATTTTTTTCTATAATCTACAGCATTGTGATATTTTTTGTGTGGAAATATGTAGATTTATTTAAATAAGTGGGATCGTGTGAGGAGGAGAATTATATTATATCATTTTTTTTAAAATTTGGGATCGATAATCGATATAAGGCTCCAAATATTTAAAAGAGATCAATCAGGTGTTGTTTGTATGACAGGCTGCTCCCTCCAGTATTGCCATGAGAAACTCGGGCATGCGTGTCTTAAGTCGTTCAATTTTGTAAAAATCAAAAAATAAGAATAACAAAATTTAGATTTTTAATAAATTATAAAAAAGTGGCAAATTTTTAAAAAATAAACAAATAATATATAAAATATAAATCAAATAAGATGTGATTAATTTATTTTTCTGTGCGCAAAGAAAAGCGAATTGAATATTTAATTTTTGAGTGGTGAGGGGGGGGGGGAATAATTATCAATAAATTTAATGTTTCTTAATTTAAAATCAATTGGAATCTTTCATTCCAAAAATTCGAGTTTCAATTACAATTATATTTCAAATTTGCCGCAAAGACGGCATCAGCGCTCCCTGACGGCAGCATTACGTCAGCGTTGCGGCAAATTAATCTAGATAAATATATATAGTATGAACGAATCTTTATTTTATCATAAAACGACTAGGATTTTATGCAAATAGTTATAACTTAATAATTAAGACATTTAAAAAAAAATTAAGAAAAATTTTGTTTACATTATTAATTTTTTTTTTTTATTTTAAAAGCCACACTATAAGGTAATAAGGAATATTAAAATATATACCTTATATCAAAATATAATAATTAATTCAAATTTTTATCTAATTAATTCAACCAAATGAATAAATAAAATAAATATTTTATAATTCACATCAAATGAATCTTCTAGTCAGAAATACCTGTATTTATTATAAATAAAAAATATTCAAGTTTATATCATTTCTTGTCGTAATTACGTATTATTTCATTTAAACACCCAACTATTAAATTCAATTATTCGACTATTTTTACTCAAATAACAATATTTTCATAATTTACTTATTGAGGCTTAATAGTGACATCTTAACTATTAATATATCTAGAGTTGCTCCAAAAATATGAGAATATTTAAAATACGTATATTATTTATTCATATTGAACAGAGATCGATTTCGACATAATTAACTTCACCATCTATTCATATCATCTGTTAGTTCGTTACTAAATTGTGTCTATATAGTCCAGTCAATGAACGCTCAAAAAGGGGGTATAGAAAAGATTGAAGAAGAGAGAATTTTTTCTCTCTTTTGAAGATTTGGAATGAGTCCTGTCCGGAAAATTCTTAATATCTATAAATTTAAGAGTTTTATCAAAAAAGTGGTCCAAGTAAACATTCAAGTCAATAAGATTTCCTAGAGAATGAAATAGAAATCTAGTTTCAAAGATGAGTGCTTTTCATTTTATCAAGGAAAAACAGAGACTTTTTGCAAAAAATTGCAGTTTTTCAAAACTTCAACCTAATTGCGGCCCTGGTTACCAGTATCCAATTAAGATAAAACTTTGTTTACATTGTAGAAAATTTAATCTAGTTTAAAAATATATAGAATCCTCTTTGTCAAAAATGTGCTCCTTCATGGTTAAAATCGAAAAAAATCGAAAAAAGTGCGAGTTTTTGGGTTAAAGTCCACAAATTTCAAGGCTTTTCGGCCACCAAATGTTGTCCCCCACACTTTCGAGGTGGCAAACTTTTACCCACACCATACCAAACGAACCTAGAAAAAAATCTTTTCTCGCAATTAATGTAAGCTAAAACCACCTTATATACTGGGCTATTGCGGGGTTTTTTAATAAAATGTATAAATCGACCTGAAATTTTTAAATTGCTATAACTCCAGACCATTTGAAGATAAAATTATAAATCTATATATCATTTTAAAGGAAATTGAATGCTCTACAACTTCTTTTCTGAGGACTTTTACTGTAAAACGAAAGGCTGAGGTGCTAGAGAAAAAAGTTTGACGAAAATATAGGAAATTTTATTTTTTTCATACATAAACGACATTCTCAGGCGAATATCTAAAAAACCATAAGGAATAGAGAAAAATTTAATAGAAATTATCTTTTAGTAAGTTTTATATGCTTTTATTTTGCTAAGGGTAATTTTTTCCCTACGTCTTACCGTTTTTGAGATATAAGCTAAAAACCAAAAACGGAAGATTTCAACACCCCTTCCACCCTTAAGCCCGATAGCTAGGACTGGGGACTTTTAGTATTTTTACCTCCTAAAAACCCCAAACACATTCCATAAGAAAAAAATTCTCTCCTTCAATGTTTTCTATAACCCATTCGTTGACTGGACTAATAGTCAAGTGGGTATTAATAAGCCGCACGTTTCTGTTTAGTTTTTAACCGACTTCAAAAAAGGAGGGGTTCTCTATTCGACTGATTTTTTTTTTTTTTTGTGCCTATGTTACCTCATATCTCCGCCAATTGTCAACCGATTTTGAAATTTTTTTTGCATTGGGTCCGGTCTAGCTTCCGATTGGTCCCATTTTTTTCGTTTTTTTTTTCATAGGTATTAGACCTTTTTTATTAGGTTTGTTTAGACTTAACCTCTTTGTTTATGAACCGATTTCGATGGTTCTTCTTTTTATCCGAAAGGGGGTGTCTTAGGGATGGTGTCATATTAATTTGGTCAAGTTCTGATGATATGATCACTATTAATAACATCACTAAAAAGAGAAAAATAAAAATAATTTTTAAGAAAAAATAAAAACCGACTTCAAAAATTAAATGCAACAAATAAAATACACTAAAAGGTATAAAATAATTATTATCTTATTTAGTTACAACTAAACGACGAAATATTAACATGAAATTACTTTTTGAAGTTGGTGCCAAACATATACCTTTTATGAATCGCACTCGACGGATCTTACTTAGTACGTTTGGCGGGTACGCTCGCTTATAGGTATAGTTTGTTTGGTACCGACTTCAAAAAGTAATTTCATGTTAATATTTCGTCGTTTAGTTGTAACTAAATAAGATAATAATTATTTTATACCTTTTAGTATATTTTATTTCTTGCATTTAATTTTTTGAAGTCGGTTTTTATTTTTTCTTAAAAATTATTTTTTTAACACAAACCGTTTATTAAAAAAATAGCCAAACCATTTCCGGGGAGCTTATCAAGTCTTTAAAGATTTTGTAGGTTTTCGTTGAATTTTTTTAACTTCCTAGTGTCTCCATTAACTACTAATTCTTGAGATATTTACCATAGTACCTGCCTAGCACTTGGGATTTGGCCTGGTTCTCTTTGCTCTGACGTTTGCTGTCAGTTTTCCTGACTCTTCCCCCTCGAGTTACCCTTCTTCTTGAGCTCTACTCTATGCAAATGAAAGATAATGCTTTTCGTATTCCAATGATGAAATTTCTCCTTCAGAATTTAATTGCTGGCCCAACTCTACAAGCAAGCAGCACACGCATATATATGTCTCGAAATATTCGCATTTGTACCAGTAAAGTCGCTTGTTAACTTGGACCAGAGCCTCTCCGGGGTGCTCCAGCCCCAAGACGAGGCTTGTAGGGAGAATTCATAATTAATCTTAAGATCCCTGTAGAAATTTGAACAACTCTTCAAGGACATATTTAAAAATCTTAGCACTTCTGCGCCACTCAACAAATTCCATGCTACATTTTTAAGGTTAAATATAAACCGAGACTTATTATTGTCAATATATTTAGGCTGAATGCCAGAGCAATGTAGCTCGTAAACTAAATAAGATCTCAACCAAAACCTTCTGTGAAAAACAGGCCAAGTTCGAAAAAGTAGTGAAATCTACTGTGCAGCCAAGTTATATTCGATAAGAATAATTAAGTTGAGAAAATAGTACTTTCAATTAAAATCCATTCTTTCCATTTTGAATGACAATCTAAATTTTACGGATTCTAAATTTCTATTTTAGATTATTTTTAACCGATTTCAAAAAGGGGGAGGTTCTCAATTCGACTGAATTTTTTTTTGTGTTTATGTTACCTGATATCTTCGCCAATTGTGAACCGATTTTGATGATTTCTTTGCATTGAGTTCAGTCTAGTTTCCGATTAGTCCCGTTTTTTTTTTCATTCGTATTGTACCTTTAATGCTATGATTGTTTAAGCATAACTTCTTTGTTTATGAACCGATTTCGATGATTCTTTTTATATTGGAAAGAGGGTACTCTTAGGAGTGGTCCCATATTAATTTGGTCAAGTTCTGATGATATGTTCAATGACTAATTAACATAAATATCCAATTCTTATGAGCAAATAATCAAAATTACAAAAAATAAAATCTTTCATAAAAAAATCAATCTTAAAACGTTCATTTAAAACCCGCAAACGTTTCTAGAGAATTTTTATATTTGTGAATTTAATTTTATTATCATTTTCTGATTCATTCGCCCGACCCTTTCTCTTACGAAATGCATTCAAGGTATTATATATTAAATCACTATTATTAACATCACTAAAAATAGAAAAAAAATTTTATAAAAAAATAAATAAAACCGACTTCAGAAAAATGCACTAAAAGGTATAAAATAGTTATCTAATTTAGTTAAAACTAAAAATACGAACGTACCCGCCAAATGTACTAAGTAAGATCCGTCGAGTTCGATTCATAAAATGTATGTTTGGCACCGACTTCAAAAAGGGATTTCATGTTAATATTTCGTCTTTTAGTTGTAACTAAATTAGATAATTATTTTATACCTTTTAATGCATTTTTTTGAAGTCGGTTTTATTTTTTTATAAAAATTATTTTTCATGAAACTTAGCTGTTACGAATTATATCTACTGTTAAGGTTAATGAGCTAAATTCCTAACAGCCAAGTTTTATGAAAATAATCTAAATTAAAAATTTAGAATCCATAAATTTAGATTGTTATTCAAAATGGCAAGAATACATTTTCATTGAAAGTACTATTTTCTCAACTTAATTATTCTTGGCGAATATAATTTGGCTGCACAGTAGATTTCATTACTTTTTCGAAATTGGCCTGTTTTTTCACAGAAAGTTTTGGTTGGGATTTCTCTTCTTTTTGAAAGCTACGTGCAAAGCGCTATGTAAAATTGAATTTGAGTTTAGTCCAACGGGCTAGAATTTTCATTTTTGACCCCTCCCCCAATTTCGGGTTGTTAGTTTTTGCATTTCTAGCCTTCAGGAGGACCACAGAATATGTAGGAATACAAAATTTGGTTGAGTTTGGTACAACGGGCTAGAATTTTCATTTTAACCCCCCCCCCGACCCATTTTGAAGGGGGTGAAAGATTTAAGCTATATTATTGAAATTTGGTACTTTCTTCAAGATTAGTTATATGTGTATAGTTTCAGCTCGGTATCTCAAATAGGTTCCGAGCTGCATGGGGGTCGAAATTGGCTCGAAGTGGTTCGTGTAAATAGCGTACAGCCAATGCTCGAACTTGGCCTGCGCACCCTGTGCGCTTTGATACAAACTGAAATTTACAAATTATATACCTACATTAATTTATTGTCTAAAATTAAAATTATATTATAGGTAGATTTCACAAATAAAAGAAATATTACCTATGAGCAAAACTCAATATTTTTCGAGCGACGAGCTCATTTTTAGAAGTTTACTTACATTGATTGACTTAATATAAATTTTTATAACTCCTGAATAGGGGCCCGTCGCCCGATAAGCAATATTTCTTTTAATTGTGAGACCTATCTACTAATCTAATTTTAATTTTAGAAAATGTTTTCCCTCGAACCTACTACCATGATTCCTGAAAGAGAAAAAAAACATTTGACTATTTTTGTAACCCTTAATGTTATCATAAAGATGAAAAATCAACGAAAAGGGGGCTGTAACGTTGAGGGGATGGGGTTTTGAACAACAAATTATATGAAAGATCTCCTTAATTTTTGCTGAAATATCACCCTTTAAAATATTTCGCATCAATTTAGAAACACCCTGTGTAATATTATTATATACAGTAAAATTGTACAAAGATTTTTTTAGTTTACTCTATATATTTCGAGCTCTTAACTCATCGTCAGGAGAACATTGACTAAAGATAACATGATATTTTGAACAGAATTTGGTCCGGATCTGTGAGACAATTAAATGCATTTAATGAAAAACTAAATTCAATCAACCCCAAAATTCAATTTACAACAGAAATAGGCAATAAGTCAATTCCTTTCTTAGATCTTCGGATTTCCATAATCAACAACCACTTTGAATATCAAATCTACCGAAAACCTACTTTCACAGACACTATAATTCCCTATGATTCTAACCACCCCCTCAACACTAAATTATCTGTTTTCTACTCAATGTTCAATAGATTAGAAAACATTCCTATAACCCTAGAACACTATAACCATGAAATCCACAAAATAAGCGATAATAACAATTACCCCCGACACTTGATCGACAATATTCAGAAAAAGGTAATTTATAAAATAACAGCCCCCCTTTTATATTCCATCATCCCAACAAAAGAAAAAAACTTTATTTCCATTCTCCACTCAGCTACCCTATAGCTAATATGTTTCGCAAACTTAATATCACCCCCGCATTCTATAACAGGAACAACCTTTCATCCATATTGGTTAACAATAAAATCGATATAATTAAACCAACAACAATGAGTGGTGTATATAAATTGCAATGTAATGACTGTCAATCATTTTATATCGGGCAAACAGGTAGATCTTTCAATCAACGCCACGTTGAACATATGAGATCTCTTCGCAATCTACAGGTGAATAGTTTGAACCCAAATGCCCCCCTCTTAGTTATACCTCGGCTTTTGCAGATCATTTGTTTGACCACAACCATTCACCTTTATCGACCAACCCCTCCCTTTACATTTTATTCCAAAAGTAGGAAATTGGATTTATTGGAGTCAGCTGAAATTAAAAGGCCATACACCTTAATCAAAACATCTTGAACAATCAAACAGACATCAAAACTTCACCAATAATTGACATCTTAATCAATGATATTTAATTTGAATTGGAGTGCGATGAGGTGTATGGTGGGTTTATTTTTAATTTTATTTATTTTTTTAAATAGAAAATGAGAGATTAAATTTTCGCTATGCACCCTCATTGCATTCTATAGTTTATTGCCTTCCTTTATTACACATACATAATTTTCGGCAATTTCCAAGTATAAATATCTTTCTTTCTTTGTCCCTACATCTGTTCATTCGGCTTTCTAAAGCCATTCCATCCTTCTGATAATTCTTTCATATTTACACTATGTCATAAATAACTGTCCATCATATTAAAATTAAAATAAATTCTGTTCAAAATATCATGTTATCTTTAGTCAATGTTCTCCTGACGATGAGTTAAGAGCTCGAAATATATAGAGTAAACTAAAAAAATCTTTGTATTTTAATTTTTCTCCTTGTGAAACACCACCAACTCCTACCTAACTTAATTTTAACAATGTTTCACTATAAACCAACACCGCGTTCTCTAAATTTTATTAGTAAAATTGTAGTAAACTGATAAGGGCTCATTATTAAATATTTAAGCACTATAATACTCTGAGGTATATGAGTCAAACCATTGACTTGGATGTAGGTGTCGGTTGCCACAGGGTACTTCTCCCTTAAGGTATAAATTAATTTTAATTTTACTTATGTTTAATAATCATATAATAAGTCATCACTTTTTATTTTTACTCTTAATGTTCAATTAATAGACCTTGCATGGTTTCTCTTCATGACAAATTTATATTCATGTTCCTTGTTTTATTTTACTTTATAGACTGATGATGACAAGGCATACTTGTCGAAATGTCTCCTGAACATAAATATATAAGAACCGAAAACAGAAAAATTTCTTTCATTTCTTATGCGAGAAGTACCCTGTGGCAACCGATAACTACATCCTAGTCAATGGTTTGACTCATATACCTTTAAGTATTATAGTGCTTAAATATTATTATATACATTTTTAATGAAAATTTTAACATTTCCCTCTTGATGACCTAATGTGTGATAAAATTAAAACAATTAAAATGGGACCTCTTTCCAATAAAAGAATCTTAGAAATCGGACGATAAAGAAATAATTTATGTGTAAACATACCATAGATAACAAAAAAAGTCCAATACCAATGAAAATTTCTCGGGATCAATCGGGAACTATACTGAACAAAAAAATCATCGAAATCGGTTCACATGGTAAAAACACACACAAAAAATAAACTGCAACGGATCGTTGCTAAACTTTATCCAAATTCATTTGAAATATTAATATGTTTTGCTGGCTTGGTGTACTGGATATATTAATTATTTATCCTTTAACAATAAAAAAATAATATGTTTATTCCTTTATTATTAATCAGATATCACTTGCAATTTGCAGTTCATGTTGACTTTAATTCAAAAATAATGATCGATTCTCATTTAATAGTCGAGGAATAACGATTCTACATTAGATTTTTGACGTTTCGGTTATTATTAGAAACCATTGCTGAAGACATGGAGGAATCGACTTAAAATCAAAAATAGCCATCGATTCTCATCTAATACTCGAGGAATAACAATTCTACATTAGATTTTTGACGCTTCGATTATTATTGGTAACCATTGCTGAAGACATGGAGGAAACGGCTTAAAATAAAAATAACGATCGATTCTTATCTAATACTAGAGGAATAACCTTATTGCATTCCATTTTGATGTTTTGACTATTAATGGCAACTCTACTGAAAACGTGGAAGAATCGACTTAAAATCAAAAAGACTAAATTCTTTTATGGCCAACAACTCAAACTTTTAAGTCGATTCTTCCACGTTTTCAGTAGAGGTTGCCATTAATAGTCAAAACATCAAAAATGGAATGCAATAAGGTTATTCCTCTAGTATTAGATAAGAATCGATCGTTATTTTTGATTTTAAGCCGATTCCTCTATGTCTTCAGCAATGGTTACCAATAATAATCGAAGCGGCAAAAATCTAATGTAAAATTGTTATTCCTCGAGTATTATATGAGAATCGATAACTATTTTTGATTTTAAGTCGATTCCTCCATGTCTACAGCAATGGTTACTAATAATAGCCGAAATGTCAAAAATCCAATATAGAATGGTTATTCCTCAAGTACTAGATGAGAATCAATCGCTATTTTTGATTTTATGTCGATTCCTCTATGTCTTCAGCAATGGTTACCAATAAAACCGAAACGTCAAAAATTCAATATAGAATAGTTATTCCTCAAAAGAGAGCTCCTCGCTGTATTTTTAATAGAAACCTAGAGAGATAAATAAATTGTGTATCTGAAAAGTTAGGATAAAAACAAATTTTTCCAGTTAAAACATTTAAAAAAATTAGATCTTGAGAGGCAGGGGCATGCCCCCTACCCCTAATGAAGTCGTAGTCTTTGTTATAAATAAAAATAATTGGGATTGAACTTAAATAAATGCGGATATTTGTAATACTTTCATCTTTACAGGAGATCTATTGCTTTCTTAAGGTTTATAATTATAATATTTTATTTATTAAAATTCCAAATGAACTATATTTTAGAATGTATTTCCTTTTTTTTGCCATAAGATCGAGAACTGGTCGTGTTTAGCGCGTGACGTCACAGTTCTCTCGACGCTCAGGAATCAATTTTTTGCGATAAAATATCTGTATTGACATTTCTATATTTAGTTTAGATTCGCACCCAAAATAGTAATCGAAACTAATATGTATTTTTTTCTTGCATTTCAGAAGTGCTGTATGAATTGATAAAAGAAATAAAAAATCCTTGATCTGAGGGATAAAGTTCATTTAGGTTAAGATCCAAGAAGCCATAAAAAAGGTATATAATATAATTTTCATAATAAATAAACTTGATTTTATAAAAATACAATTTATTAATTTTTATCCAATCATTCTAGTCGATTGGCTTCAACTATCTAAAATGCGGATAATATGATTACTTACCATTATTATACTAATCAATATTCATCTATACTACAGTATTGTATTGTCTCTAAAGATGCTTCCCTAGTATCATCTAAGCGGTAAGTAATTAAGGATGTACTAATAATATTATTATATTACTTCTAAAACATGGAGAAAAATTATTGAAATACTAATTAAAAAAATAGTAAAATTTTCAGAAAATTAAATTTTATTTTTCTATCAAAATCCATAAAGTGTTTATAAAAGGAGACCCTTGTGCTCGTATTTTTTGATAGAGGTTCACCTGATTAGTGATTGAGTGTGTCTATTGGTTTGTTTGACACCACAAGAGAATCTTGATTAGACTTTAATTATTAAAATATCTACGCTTGAAAAATTCAAATTACATTTTCCTCAAAATTTTTAATACTTTTCCCCTTAAATATTTAACCCTATCGGACCACAGGGTATATAAGCGAAGGGGCCATGGGTGTTAAATCAAAAATTCAGACTTGAATTTTATAAAGTGCTCGTATTTTTTGATAGAGTTTCACCTGATTAGTGATAGAATGTGTCTATTGTTTTGGTTGAATCACCAATAGAATCATGATTAGAATTTAATTATTAAAATATCTACCCTTGAATAATTCAAATTACATATTCCTCAAAATTTTTAATACTTTTCCACTTAAATATTTAACCCTATCGGACCACAGGGTATATAAGCGAAGGGGCCATGGGTGTTCAATCAAAAATTCAGACTTGAATTTTATAAAGTGCTCGTATTTTTTGATAGAGTTTCACCTGATTAGTGATAGAATGTGACTATTGTTTTGGTTGAATCACCAATAGAATCATGATTAGAATTTAATTATTAAAATATCTACCCTTGAATAATTCAAATTACATATTCCTCAAAATTTTTAATACTTTTCCCCTTAAATATTTAACCCTATCGGACCACAGGGTATATAAGCGAAGGGGCCATGGGTGTTCAATCAAAAATTCAGACTTGAATTTTATTAAGTGCTCGTATTTTTTGATAGAGTTTCACCTGATTAGTGATTGAATGTGTCTATTGTTTTGTTTGAATCTCCAATAGAATCATGATTAGAATTTAATTATTAAAATATCTACCCTTGAATAATTCAAATTACATATTCCTCAAAATTTTTAATACTTTTCCACTTAAATATTTAACCCTATCGGACCACAGGGTATATAAGCGAAGGGGCCATGGGTGTTCAATCAAAAATTCAGACTTGAATTTTATAAAGTGCTCGTATTTTTTGATAGAGTTTCACCTGATTAGTGATTGAGTGTGTCTATTGGTTTGTTTGACACCACAAAAGAATCTTGATTAGACTTTAATTATTAAAATATCTACCCTTGAAAAATTCAAATTACATATTCCTCAAAATTTTTAATACTTTTAGTACTCGTATTTTTTGATAGAGTTTCACCTGATTAGTGATTGAATGTGTCTATTGTTTTGTTTGAATCTTCAATAGAATCTTGATTAGACTTTAATTATTAAAATATCTACTCTTGAAAAATTCAAATTACATATTCCTCAAAATTTTTAATACTTTTCCCCTTAAATATTTAATCCTATCTGATCACAGGGTATATAAGCGAATGAGCCATGGGTGTTCAATCAAAAATTCAGACTTGAATTTTATAAAGTGCTCGTATATTTTGATAGAGTTTCACCTGACTAGAGATTGAATTTGTCTATTGGTTTGTTTGACACCCAAAAAGAATCTTAATTAGACTTTAATTATTAAAATATCTAGGCTTGAAAAATTCAAATTACATTTTCCTCAAAATTTTTAATACTTTTCCCCTTAAATATTTAACCCTATGGGACCACAGGGTATATAAGCGAATGAGCCATGGGTGTTCAATCAAAAATTCAGACTTCAATTTTATTAAGTGCTCGTATTTTTTGATAGAGTTTCACCTGATTAGTGATTGAATGTGTCTATTGTTTTGTTTGAATCTCCAATAGAATCTTAATTAGACTTTAATTATTAAAAAATCTACTCATGAAATATTCAAATTATATTTTCTTCAAAATTTTTAATAATTTTCCCCTTAAATATTTAATCCTATCTGATCACAGGGTATATAAGCGAATGAGCCATGGGTGTTTAATCAAAAATTCAGACTTGAATTTTATAAAGTGCTCGTATTTTTTGATAGAGTTTCACCTGATTAGTGATTGAATGTGTCTATTGTTTTGTTTGAATCTCCAATAGAATCTTGATTAAACTTTAATTATTAAAATATCTACTTTTGAAAAATTCAAATTACATATTCCTCAAAATTTTTAATACTTTTCCCCTTAAATATTTAATCCTATCTGATCACAGGGTATATAAGCGAATGAGCCATGGGTGTTTAATCAAAAATTCAGACTTGAATTTTATAAAGTGCTCGTATTTTTTGATAGAGTTTCACCTGATTAGTGATTGAATGTGTCTATTGTTTTGTTTGAATCTCCAATAGAATCTTAATTAGACTTTAATTATTAAAAAATCTACGCATGAAATATTCAAATTATATTTTCTTCAAAATTTTTAATACTTTTCCCCTTAAATATTTAACCCTATCTGACCATAGGGTATATAAGCGAAAGGGCCATGGGTGTTCAATCAAAAATTGAAACTTGAATTTTATAAAGTGCTCGTATTTTTTGATAGAGTTTCACCTGATTAGTGATTGAATGTGTCTATTGTTTTGTTTGAATCTCCAATAGAATCTTGATTAGACTTTAATTATTAAAATATCTACTTTTGAAAAATTCAAATTACATATTCCTCAAAATTTTTAATACTTTTCCCCTTAAATATTTAATCCTATCAGATCACAGGGTATATAAGCAAATGAGCCATGGGTGTTTAATCAAAAATTCAGACTTGAATTTTATAAAGTGCTCGTATTTTTTGATAGAGTTTCACCTGATTAGTGATTGAATGTGTCTATTGTTTTGTTTGAATCTCCAATAGAATCTTAATTAGACTTTAATTATTAAAAAATCTACGCATGAAATATTCAAATTATATTTTCTTCAAAATTTTTAATACTTTTCCCCTTAAATATTTAACCCTATCTGACCATAGGGTATATAAGCGAAAGGGCCATGGGTGTTCAATCAAAAATTGAAACTTGAATTTTATAAAGTGCTCATGTTTTTTGATAGAGTTTCACCTGATTAGTGATTGAATGTGTCTATTGTTTTGTTTGAATCTCCAATAGAATCTTGATTAGACTTTAATTATTAAAATATCTACTTTTGAAAAATTCAAATTACATATTCCTCAAAATTTTTAATACTTTTCCCCTTAAATATTTAATCCTATCTGATCACAGGGTATATAAGCGAATGAGCCATGGGTGTTTAATCAAAAATTCAGACTTGAATTTTATAAAGTGCTCGTATTTTTTGATAGAGTTTCACCTGATTAGTGATTGAATGTGTCTATTGTTTTGTTTGAATCTCCAATAGAATCTTGATTAGACTTTAATTATTAAAATATCTACTTTTGAAAAATTCAAATTACATATTCCTCAAAATTTTTAATACTTTTCCCCTTAAATATTTAATCCTATCTGATCACAGGGTATATAAGCGAATGAGCCATGGGTGTTTAATCAAAAATTCAGACTTGAATTTTATAAAGTGCTCGTATTTTTTGATAGAGTTTCACCTGATTAGTGATTGAATGTGTCTATTGTTTTGTTTGAATCTCCAATAGAATCTTAATTAGACTTTAATTATTAAAAAATCTACGCATGAAATATTCAAATTATATTTTCTTCAAAATTTTTAATACTTTTCCCCTTAAATATTTAACCCTATCTGACCATAGGGTATATAAGCGAAAGGGCCATGGGTGTTCAATCAAAAATTGAAACTTGAATTTTATAAAGTGCTCGTATTTTTTGATAGAGTTTCACCTGATTAGTGATTGAATGTGTCTATTGTTTTGTTTGAATCTCCAATAGAATCTTGATTAGACTTTAATTATTAAAATATCTACTTTTGAAAAATTCAAATTACATATTCCTCAAAATTTTTAATACTTTTCCCCTTAAATATTTAATCCTATCAGATCACAGGGTATATAAGCAAATGAGCCATGGGTGTTTAATCAAAAATTCAGACTTGAATTTTATAAAGTGCTCGTATTTTTTGATAGAGTTTCACCTGATTAGTGATTGAATGTGTCTATTGTTTTGTTTGAATCTCCAATAGAATCTTAATTAGACTTTAATTATTAAAAAATCTACGCATGAAATATTCAAATTATATTTTCTTCAAAATTTTTAATACTTTTCCCTTAAATATTTAACCCTATCTGACCATAGGGTATATAAGCGAAAGGGCCATGGGTGCTCAATCAAAAATTGAAACTTGAATTTTATAAAGTGCTCATGTTTTTTGATAGAGTTTCACCTGATTAGTGATTGAATGTGTCTATTGTTTTGTTTGAATCTCCAATAGAATCTTGATTAGACTTTAATTATTAAAATATCTACTTTTGAAAAATTCAATTTACATATTCCTCAAAATTTTTAATACTTTTCCCCTTAAATATTTAATCCTATCTGATCACAGGGTATATAAGCGAATGAGCCATGGGTGTTTAATCAAAAATTCAGACTTGAATTTTATAAAGTGCTCGTATATTTTGATAGAGTTTCACCTGACTAGAGATTGAATTTGTCTATTGGTTTGTTTGACACCCAAAAAGAATCTTAATTAGACTTTAATTATTAAAATATCTAGGCTTGAAAAATTCAAATTACATTTTCCTCAAAATTTTTAATACTTTTCCCCTTAAATATTTAACCCTATCGGACCACAGGGTATATAAGCGAATGAGCCATGGGTGTTCAATCAAAAATTCAGACTTGAATTTTATTAAGTGCTCGTATTTTTTGATAGAGTTTCACCTGATTAGTGATTGAATGTGTCTATTGTTTTGTTTGAATCTCCAATAGAATCTTAATTAGACTTTAATTATTAAAATATCTACTTTTGAAAAATTCAAATTACATATTCCTCAAAATTTTTAATACTTTTCCCCTTAAATATTTAATCCTATCTGATCACAGGGTATATAAGCGAATGAGCCATGGGTGTTTAATCAAAAATTCAGACTTGAATTTTATAAAGTGCTCGTATTTTTTGATAGAGTTTCACCTGATTAGTGATTGAATGTGTCTATTGTTTTGTTTGAATCTCCAATAGAATCTTAATTAGACTTTAATTATTAAAAAATCTACGCATGAAATATTCAAATTATATTTTCTTCAAAATTTTTAATACTTTTCCCCTTAAATATTTAACCCTATCTGACCATAGGGTATATAAGCGAAAGGGCCATGGGTGTTCAATCAAAAATTGAAACTTGAATTTTATAAAGTGCTCATGTTTTTTGATAGAGTTTCACCTGATTAGTGATTGAATGTGTCTATTCTTTTGTTTGAATCTCCAATAGAATCTTGGTTAGACTTTAATTATTAAAATATCTACTCTTGAAAAATTCAATTTACATATTCCTCAAAATTTTTAATACTTTTCCCCTTAAATATTTAATCCTATCTGATCACAGGGTATTTAAGCGAATGAGCCATGGGTGTTCAATCAAAAATTCAGACTTGAATTTTATAAAGTGCTCGTATATTTTGATAGAGTTTCACCTGACTAGAGATTGAATTTGTCTATTGGTTTGTTTGACACCCAAAAAGAATCTTAATTAGACTTTAATTATTAAAATATCTAGGCTTGAAAAATTCAAATTACATTTTCCTCAAAATTTTTAATACTTTTCCCCTTAAATATTTAACCCTATCGGACCACAGGGTATATAAGCGAATGAGCCATGGGTGTTCAATCAAAAATTCAGACTTGAATTTTATTAAGTGCTCGTATTTTTTGATAGAGTTTCACCTGATTAGTGATTGAATGTGTCTATTGTTTTGTTTGAATCTCCAATAGAATCTTAATTAGACTTTAATTATTAAAAAATCTACGCATGAAATATTCAAATTATATTTTCTTCAAAATTTTTAATAATTTTCCCCTTAAATATTTAACCCTATCTGACCATAGGGTATATAAGCGAAAGGGCCATGGGTGTTCAATCAAAAATTGAAACTTGAATTTTATAAAGTGCTCATGTTTTTTGATAGAGTTTCACCTGATTAGTGATTGAATGTGTCTATTGTTTTGTTTGAATCTCCAATAGAATCTTGATTAGACTTTAATTATTAAAATATCTACTTTTGAAAAATTCAAATTACATATTCCTCAAAATTTTTAATACTTTTCCCCTTAAATATTTAATCCTATCTGATCACAGGGTATATAAGCGAATGAGCCATGGGTGTTTAATCAAAAATTCAGACTTGAATTTTATAAAGTGCTCGTATTTTTTGATAGAGTTTCACCTGATTAGTGATTGAATGTGTCTATTGTTTTGTTTGAATCTCCAATAGAATCTTAATTAGACTTTAATTATTAAAAAATCTACGCATGAAATATTCAAATTATATTTTCTTCAAAATTTTTAATACTTTTCCCCTTAAATATTTAACCCTATCTGACCATAGGGTATATAAGCGAAAGGGCCATGGGTGTTCAATCAAAAATTGAAACTTGAATTTTATAAAGTGCTCATGTTTTTTGATAGAGTTTCACCTGATTAGTGATTGAATGTGTCTATTGTTTTGTTTGAATCTTCAATAGAATCTTGGTTAGACTTTAATTATTAAAATATCTACTCTTGAAAAATTCAATTTACATATTCCTCAAAATTTTTAATACTTTTTCCCCTTAAATATTTAATCCTATCTGATCACAGGGTATATAAGCGAATGAGCCATGGGTGTTCAATCAAAAATTCAGACTTGAATTTTATTAAGTGCTCGTATATTTTGATAGAGTTTCACCTGACTAGAGATTGAATTTGTCTATTGGTTTGTTTGACACCCAAAAAGAATCTTAATTAGACTTTAATTATTAAAATATCTAGGCTTGAAAAATTCAAATTACATTTTCCTCAAAATTTTTAATACTTTTCCCCTTAAATATTTAACCCTATCTGACCACAGGGTATATAAGCGAATGAGCCATGGGTGTTTAATCAAAAATTCAGACTTGAATTTTATAAAGTGCTCGTATTTTTTGATAGAGTTTCACCAGATTAGTGATTGAATGTGTCTATTGTTTTGTTTGAATCTCCAATAGAATCTTGATTAGACTTTAATTATTAAAATATCTACTTTTGAAAAATTCAAATTACATATTACTCAAAATTTTTAATACTTTTCCCCTTAAATATTTAATCCTATCTGATCACAGGGTATATAAGCGAATGAGCCATGGGTGTTTAATCAAAAATTCAGACTTGAATTTTATAAAGTGCTCGTATATTTTGATAGAGTTTCACCTGACTAGAGATTGAATTTGTCTATTGGTTTGTTTGACACCCAAAAAGAATCTTAATTAGACTTTAATTATTAAAATATCTAGGCTTGAAAAATTCAAATTACATTTTCCTCAAAATTTTTAATACTTTTCCCCTTAAATATTTAACCCTATCGGACCACAGGGTATATAAGCGAATGAGCCATGGGTGTTCAATCAAAAATTCAGACTTGAATTTTATTAAGTGCTCGTATTTTTTGATAGAGTTTCACCTGATTAGTGATTGAATGTGTCTATTGTTTTGTTTGAATCTCCAATAGAATCTTAATTAGACTTTAATTATTAAAAAATCTACGCATGAAATATTCAAATTATATTTTCTTCAAAATTTTTAATAATTTTCCCCTTAAATATTTAACCCTATCTGACCATAGGGTATATAAGCGAAAGGGCCATGGGTGTTCAATCAAAAATTGAAACTTGAATTTTATAAAGTGCTCATGTTTTTTGATAGAGTTTCACCTGATTAGTGATTGAATGTGTCTATTTTTTTATTTGAATCTCCAATAGAATCTTGATTAGACTTTAATTATTAAAATATCTACTTTTGAAAAATTCAAATTACATATTCCTCAAAATTTTTAATATTTTTCCCCTTAAAATATTTAATACTCTCTGATCACAGGGTATATAAGCGAATGAGCCATGGGTGTTTAATCAAAAATTCAGACTTGAATTTTATAAAGTGCTCGTATTTTTTGATAGAGTTTCACCTGATTAGTGATTGAATGTGTCTATTGTTTTGTTTGAATCTCCAATAGAATCTTGATAGACTTTAATTATTGAAAAATCTACGCATGAAATATTCAAATTATATTTTCTTCAAAATTTTTAATACTTTTCCCCTTAAATATTTAACCCTATCGACCACAGGGTATATAAGCTGAGTGAGCTATGGGTGTTCAATCAAAAATTCAGACTCTGAATTTTATTAAGTGCTAGTATTTTTTGATAGAGTTTCACCTGATTAATGATTGAATGTGTCAATTGTTTTGTTTGAATCTCCAATAGAATCTCAATTAGACTTTAATTATTCAAAAATCTACGCATGAAATATTCAAATTATATTTTCTTCAAAATTTTTAATAATTTTCCCCTTAAATATTTAACTCTATCTGACCATAGGGTATATAAGCGAAAGGGCCATGGGTGTTCAATCAAAAATTGAAACTTGAATTTTAAAAAGTGCTCGTGTTTTTTGATAGAGTTTCACCTGATTAGTGATTGAGTGTATCTATTGGTTTGTTTGACACCACAAAAGAATCTTAATAAGACTTTAATTATTACAATATCTACCCTTGAAAAATTCAAATTACATATTCCTCAAAAATTTTTAATAATTTTAGTACTCGTATTTTTTGATAGAGTTTCACCTGATTAGTGATTGAATGTGTCTATTGTTTTGTTTGAATCTTCAATAGAATCTTGATTAGACTTTAATTATTAAAATATCTACTTTTGAAAAATTCAAATTACATATTCTTCAAAATTTTTAATATTTTTCCCTTTAAATATTTAATACTCTCGGATCACAGGGTATATAAGCGAATGAGCTATGTAGGTGTTTAATCAAAAATTCAGACTTGAATTTTATAAAGTGCTCGTATTTTTTGGATAGAGTTTCACCTGATTAGTGATTGAATGTGTCTATTGTTTTGTTTGAATCTCCAATAGAATCTTGATAGACTTTAATTATTAAAAAAATCTACGCATGAAATATTCAAATTATATTTTCTTCAAAATTTTTAATACTTTTCCCCTTAAATATTTAACCCTATCGGACCACAGGGTATATAAGCGAGTGAGCCATGGGTGTTCAATCAAAAATTCAGACTTGAATTTTATTAAGTGCTAGTATTTTTTGATAGAGTTTCACCTGATTAATGATTGAATGTGTCTATTGTTTTGTTTGAATCTCCAATAGAATCTCAATTAGACTTTAATTATTCAAAAATCTTTGCATGAAATATTCAAATTATATTTTCTTCAAAATTTTTAATAATTTTCCCCTTAAATATTTAACTCTATCTGACCATACGGTATATAAGCGAAAGGGCCATGGGTGTTCAATCAAAAATTGAAACTTGAATTTTAAAAAGTGCTCGTGTTTTTTGATAGAGTTTCACCTGATTAGTGATTGAGTGTATCTATTGGTTTGTTTGACACCACAAAAGAATCTTAATAAGACTTTAATTATTACAATATCTACCATTGAAAAATTCAAATTACATATTCCTCAAAATTTTTAATACTTTTAGTACTCGTATTTTTTGATAGAGTTTCACCTGATTAGTGATTGAATGTGTCTATTGTTTTGTTTGAATCTTCAATAGAATCTTGATTAGACTTTAATTATTAAAATATCTACTCTTGAAAAATTCAAATTACATTTTCCTCAAAATTTTTAATACTTTTCCCCTTAAATATTTAATCCTATCTGATCACAGGGTATATAAGCGAATGAGCCATGGGTGTTTAATCAAAAATTCAGACTTGAATTTTATAAAGTGCTCGTATATTTTGATAGAGTTTCACCTGACTAGAGATTGAATTTGTCTATTGGTTTGTTTGACACCCAAAAAGAATCTTAATTAGACTTTAATTATTAAAATATCTAGGCTTGAAAAATTCAAATTACATTTTCCTCAAAATTTTTAATACTTTTCCCCTTAAATATTTAACCCTATCGGACCACAGGGTATATAAGCGAATGAGCCATGGGTGTTTAATCAAAAATTCAGACTTGAATTTTATTAAGTGCTCGTATATTTTGATAGAGTTTCACCTGACTAGAGATTGAATTTGTCTATTGGTTTGTTTGACACCCAAAAAGAATCTTAATTAGACTTTAATTATTAAAATATCTAGGCTTGAAAAATTCAAATTACATTTTCCTCAAAATTTTTAATACTTTTCCCCTTAAATATTTAACCCTATCGGACCACAGGGTATATAAGCGAATGAGCCATGGGTGTTCAATCAAAAATTCAGACTTGAATTTTATTAAGTGCTCGTATTTTTTGATAGAGTTTCACCTGATTAGTGATTGAATGTGTCTATTGTTTTGTTTGACATCTCCAATAGAATCTTAATTAGACTTTAATTATTAAAATATCTACGCTTGAAATATTAAAATTATATTTTCCTCAAAATTTTTAATACTTTTCCCCTTAAATATTTAATCCTATCTGATCACAGGGTATATAAGCGAATGAGCCATGGGTGTTTAATCAAAAATTCAGACTTGAATTTTATAAAGTGCTCATGTTTTTTGATAGAGTTTCACCTGATTAGTGATTGAATGTGTCTATTTTTTTGTTTGAATCTCCAATAGAATCTTGATTAGACTTTAATTATTAAAATATCTACTTTTGAAAAATTCAAATTACATATTCCTCAAAATTTTTAATATTTTTCCCCTTAAATATTTAATACTCTCTGACCACAGGGTATATAAGCGAATGAGCCATGGGTGTTTAATCAAAAATTCAGACTTGAATTTTATAAAGTGCTCGTATTTTTTGATAGAGTTTCACCTGATTAGTGATTGAATTGTGTCTATTGTTTTGTTTGAATCTCCAATAGAATCTTGATTAGACTTTAATTATTAAAATATCTACTTTTGAAAAATTCAAATTACATATTCCTCAAAATTTTTAATACTTTTCCCCTTAAATATTTAATCCTATCTGATCACAGGGTATATAAGCGAATGAGCCATGGGTGTTTAATCAAAAATTCAGACTTGAATTTTATAAAGTGCTCGTATTTTTTGATAGAGTTTCACCTGATTAGTGATTGAATGTGTCTATTGTTTTGTTTGAATCTCCAATAGAATCTTAATTAGACTTTAATTATTAAAAAATCTACGCATGAAATATTCAAATTATATTTTCTTCAAAATTTTTAATACTTTTCCCCTTAAATATTTAACCCTATCGGACCACAGGGTATATAAGCGAGTGAGCCATGGGTGTTCAATCAAAGATTCAGACTTGAATTCTATTAAGTGCTAGTATTTTTTTGATAGAGTTTCACCTGATTAATGATTGAATGTGTCTATTGTTTTGTTTGAATCTCCAATAGAATCTCAATTAGACTTTTAATTATTCAAAAATCTACGCATGAAATATTCAAATTATATTTTCTTCAAAATTTTTAATAATTTTCCCTTAAATATTTAACTCTATCTGACCATAGGGTATATAAGCGAAAGGAGCCATGGGTGTTCAATCAAAAATTGAAACTTGAATTTTAAAAAGTGCTCGTGTTTTTTGATAGAGTTTCACCTGATTAGTGATTGAGTGTATCTATTGGTTTGTTTGACACCACAAAAGAATCTTAATAAGACTTTAATTATTAAAATATCTACCCTTGAAAAATTCAAATTACATATTCCTCAAAATTTTTAATACTTTTAGTACTCGTATTTTTTGATAGAGTTTCACCTGATTACTGATTTAATGTGTCTATTGTTTTGTTTGAATCTTCAATAGAATCTTGATTAGACTTTAATTATTAAAATATCTACTTTTGAAAAATTCAAATTACATATTCCTCAAAATTTTTAATACTTTTCCCCTTAAATATTTAATGCTATCTGATCACAGGGTATATAAGCGATGGAGCCATGGGTGTTCAATCAAAAATTCAGACTTGAATTTTATAAAGTGCTCGTATATTTTGATAGAGTTTCACCTGACTAGAGATTGAATTTGTCTATTGGTTTGTTTGACACCCAAAAAGAATCTTAATTAGACTTTAATTATTAAAATATCTAGGCTTGAAAAATTCAAATTACATTTTCCTCAAAATTTTTAATACTTTTCCCCTTAAATATTTAATCCTATCTGATCACAGGGTATATAAGCGAATGAGCCACGAGTGCTTCGTATTTTTGATAGAGTTTCACCTGATTAGTGATTGAATGTGTCTATTGTTTTGGTTGAATCTCCAATAGAATCTTAATTAGACTTTAAATATTAAAAAATCTACGCATGAAATATTCAAATTATATTTTCTTCAAAATTTTTAATAATTTTCCCCTTAAATATTTAACCCTATCTGACCATAGGGTATATAAGCGAAAGGGCCATGGGTGTTCAATCAAAAATTGAAACTTGAATTTTATAAAGTGCTCATGTTTTTTGATAGAGTTTCACCTGATTAGTGATTGAATGGGTCTATTGTTTTGTTTGAATCTCCAATAGAATCTTGATTAGACTTTAATTATTAAAATATCTACTTTTGAAAAATTCAAATTACATATTCCTCAAAATTTTTAATACTTTTCCCCTTAAATATTTAATCCTATCTGATCACAGGGTATATAAGCGAATGAGCCATGGGTGTTTAATCAAAAATTCAGACTTGAATTTTATAAAGTGCTCGTATTTTTTGATAGAGTTTCACCAGATTAGTGATTGAATGTGTCTATTGTTTTGTTTGAATCTCCAATAGAATCTTGATTAGACTTTAATTATTAAAATATCTACTTTTGAAAAATTCAAATTACATATTCCTCAAAATTTTTAATACTTTTCCCCTTAAATATTTAATCCTATCTGATCACAGGGTATATAAGCGAATGAGCCATGGGTGTTTAATCAAAAATTCAGACTTGAATTTTATAAAGTGCTCGTATATTTTGATAGAGTTTCACCTGACTAGAGATTGAATTTGTCTATTGGTTTGTTTGACACCCAAAAAGAATCTTAATTAGACTTTAATTATTAAAATATCTAGGCTTGAAAAATTCAAATTACATTTTCCTCAAAATTTTTAATACTTTTCCCCTTAAATATTTAACCCTATCGGACCACAGGGTATATAAGCGAATGAGCCATGGGTGTTCAATCAAAAATTCAGACTTGAATTTTATTAAGTGCTCGTATTTTTTGATAGAGTTTCACCTGATTAGTGATTGAATGTGTCTATTGTTTTGTTTGAATCTCCAATAGAATCTTAATTAGACTTTAAATATTAAAAAATCTACGCATGAAATATTCAAATTATATTTTCTTCAAAATTTTTAATAATTTTCCCTTAAATATTTAACCCTATCTGACCATAGGGTATATAAGCGAAAGGGCCATGGGTGTTCAATCAAAAATTGAAACTTGAATTTTATAAAGTGCTCATGTTTTTTGATAGAGTTTCACCTGATTAGTGATTGAATGGGTCTATTGTTTTGTTTGAATCTCCAATAGAATCTTGATTAGACTTTAATTATTAAAATATCTACTTTTGAAAAATTCAAATTACATATTCCTCAAAATTTTTAATACTTTTCCCCTTAAATATTTAATCCTATCTGATCACAGGGTATATAAGCGAATGAGCCATGGGTGTTTAATCAAAAATTCAGACTTGAATTTTATAAAGTGCTCGTATTTTTTGATAGAGTTTCACCAGATTAGTGATTGAATGTGTCTATTGTTTTGTTTGAATCTCCAATAGAATCTTGATTAGACTTTAATTATTAAAATATCTACTTTTGAAAAATTCAAATTACATATTCCTCAAAATTTTTAATACTTTTCCCCTTAAATATTTAATCCTATCTGATCACAGGGTATATAAGCGAATGAGCCATGGGTGTTTAATCAAAAATTCAGACTTGAATTTTATAAAGTGCTCGTATATTTTGATAGAGTTTCACCTGACTAGAGATTGAATTTGTCTATTGGTTTGTTTGACACCCAAAAAGAATCTTAATTAGACTTTAATTATTAAAATATCTAGGCTTGAAAAATTCAAATTACATTTTCCTCAAAATTTTTAATACTTTTCCCCTTAAATATTTAACCCTATCGGACCACAGGGTATATAAGCGAATGAGCCATGGGTGTTCAATCAAAAATTCAGACTTGAATTTTATTAAGTGCTCGTATTTTTTGATAGAGTTTCACCTGATTAGTGATTGAATGTGTCTATTGTTTTGTTTGAATCTCCAATAGAATCTTAATTAGACTTTAATTATTAAAAAATCTAAAGTGCTCGTATATTTTGATAGAGTTTCACCTGACTAGAGATTGAATTTGTCTATTGGTTTGTTTGACACCCAAAAAGAATCTTAATTAGACTTTAATTATTAAAATATCTAGGCTTGAAAAATTCAAATTACATTTTCCTCAAAATTTTTAATACTTTTCCCCTTAAATATTTAATCCTATCTGATCACAGGGTATATAAGCGAATGAGCCATGGGTGTTTAATCAAAAATTTTGACTTGAATTTTATAAAGTGCTCGTATATTTTGATAGAGTTTCACCTGACTAGAGATTGAATTTGTCTATTGGTTTGTTTGACACCCAAAAAGAATCTTAATTAGACTTTAATTATTAAAATATCTAGGCTTGAAAAATTCAAATTACATTTTCCTCAAAATTTTTAATACTTTTCCCCTTAAATATTTAACCCTATCGGACCACAGGGTATATAAGCGAATGAGCCATGGGTGTTTAATCAAAAATTCAGACTTGAATTTTATTAAGTGCTCGTATTTTTTGATAGAGTTTCACCTGATTAGTGATTGAATGTGTCTATTGTTTTGTTTGAATCTCCAATAGAATCTTAATTAGACTTTAATTATTAAAAAATCTAAGCATGAAATATTCAAATTATATTTTCTTCAAAATTTTTAATAATTTTCCCCTTAAATATTTAACCCTATCTGACCATAGGGTATATAAGCGAAAGGGCCATGGGTGTTCTAATCAAAAATTGAAACTTGAATTTTATAAAGTGCTCATGTTTTTTGATAGAGTTTCACCTGATTAGTGATTGAGTGTGTCTATTGTTTTTTTTGAATCTCCAATAGAATCTTGATTAGACTTTAATTATTAAAATATCTACTTTTGAAAAATTCAAATTACATATTCCTCAAAATTTTTAATACTTTTCCCCTTAAATATTTAATCCTATCTGATCACAGGGTATATAAGCGAATGAGCCATGGGTGTTTAATCAAAAATTCAGACTTGAATTTTATAAAGTGCTCGTATATTTTGATAGAGTTTCACCTGACTAGAGATTGAATGTGTCTATTGTTTTGTTTGACATCTCCAATAGAATCTTGATTAGACTTTAATTATTAAAATATCTACGTTTGAAAAATTCAAATTACATATTCCTCAAAATTTTTAATACTTTTCCCCTTAAATATTTAATCCTATCTGATCACAGGGTATATAAGCGAATGAGCCATGGGTGTTTAATCAAAAATTCAGACTTGAATTTTATAAAGTGCTCGTATATTTTGATAGAGTTTCACCTGACTAGAGATTGAATTTGTCTATTGGTTTGTTTGACACCCAAAAAGAATCTTAATTAGACTTTAATTATTAAAATATCTAGGCTTGAAAAATTCAAATTACATTTTCCTCAAAATTTTTAATACTTTTCCCCTTAAATATTTAACCCTATCGGACCACAGGGTATATAAGCGAATGAGCCATGGGTGTTCAATCAAAAATTCAGACTTGAATTTTATTAAGTGCTCGTATTTTTTGATAGAGTTTCACCTGATTAGTGATTGAATGTGTCTATTGTTTTGTTTGAATCTCCAATAGAATCTTAATTAGACTTTAATTATTAAAAAATCTACGCATGAAATATTCAAATTATATTTTCTTCAAAATTTTTAATAATTTTCCCCTTAAATATTTAACCCTATCTGACCATAGGGTATATAAGCGAAAGGGCCATGGGTGTTCAATCAAAAATTGAAACTTGAATTTTATAAAGTGCTCATGTTTTTTGATAGAGTTTCACCTGATTAGTGATTGAATGGGTCTATTGTTTTGTTTGAATCTCCAATAGAATCTTGATTAGACTTTAATTATTAAAATATCTACTTTTGAAAAATTCAAATTACATATTCCTCAAAATTTTTAATACTTTTCCCCTTAAATATTTAATCCTATCTGATCACAGGGTATATAAGCGAATGAGCCATGGGTGTTTAATCAAAAATTCAGACTTGAATTTTATAAAGTGCTCGTATTTTTTGATAGAGTTTCACCTGATTAGTGATTGAATGTGTCTATTGTTTTGTTTGAATCTCCAATAGAATCTTGATTAGACTTTAATTATTAAAATATCTACTTTTGAAAAATTCAAATTACATATTCCTCAAAATTTTTAATACTTTTCCCCTTAAATATTTAATCCTATCTGATCACAGGGTATATAAGCGAATGAGCCATGGGTGTTTAATCAAAAATTCAGACTTGAATTTTATAAAGTGCTCGTATATTTTGATAGAGTTTCACCTGACTAGAGATTGAATTTGTCTATTGGTTTGTTTGACACCCAAAAAGAATCTTAATTAGACTTTAATTATTAAAATATCTAGGCT